>DWHK01000212.1:0-16025 GCA_018247855.1 Graphium androcles | reverse complement strand
ACTTTATTCTTCATAAAAACAAATGAAAAAGAGAAGAAAAAGGTAAAACCCCTAAAATATTTAGCAGGGCATACTAAAGACATGATGATAATTGGTGTTATGAAACCAGTAATAATACCTAAACTTGCCTTGGGGAGCAGTTATTAAAGGTAATGACTAGAATAAATATACTTATATATAAATGGTATAATGATGCACATATTCACTAAATGTTTAAAACAAGGCTTTTGGCAAGTCTATTCATTTAATTTAATAATTATTAAGTATACCGAAGTGGAACTTGTTGCCGAATCAAAATCATCGAGGCGATCCGTTATTTGCTTTCGGCTCAAATTAAGTTTAGAATTAGCGCGACGGTATCATCCCCTGCAACAGGGTCCGTGGACAGGGTATTCTATTAAAAGTCCCCGTCTTCACCCGCGCTGCGGTTGATTCGTTTAGCGCTCCGTCCGAACGGGGCCCTAATTGATTCAATGTTTTCCGCTGCACCGCGACAAACCGACAGGCGGAGTTTTTGATTATTGTTTGCTCTCGAACAAGTGTCGGAGTCAACTTTCGGTTAACTCTCGGGCAGCGCCTCCGCAGTTTGTGTTTATGTGAGTTTTAATCATTCCTCAAACTTTTCTAATGATGAAGCTTCGTTTGACAAACAAACAGTTTTATGTTTCTGATTAATTTGTGCACACATTTATCAATATTAAAATAAATAACTACATTGTATATAAATATATATCGTTTCATTATTTCACAATGCTGAAGTTGTTACAACGGTTAGAAACCGTGGCCAACTGATACATCCAAGGCTTACAAACCGGAGGTGGTGGAGTCATTCATTATTTTGTGTTTTAGTGAAGCATTGCGAGCTGACCAAGACTACTTGATAAGCATGAGAACAAAAATAAAGAGAAAAAAAAGGTCATTACTCACTCATGCAAATATAATAAAATACGGAAAAAATTTAAATGGCTAATGAGAAAAACGAGATAGTTGATTTAACTTCCACTGTATCCGGTTAGAATCTAGAAGAATTACATAAATATAACTTTCTGTTTGACAAAACACATTAGAGGCCTTTACATCTAATTATCAACTTTTAAATAAATACACATTATTATTTCGTATTACGAAACATTTTGTCAAATCTCCTAAAGAACAAAGTGTAACATTTAAATTGCAAACTTTGCATATTTGAATAATAATTATGCAGTTTGTTCGCTCTTTGGTTTGGGTTCACCTTGCGGATTAAAACTGTGAGTTGACATTGTCGTTTGGGACTCTGGTGACAGGTGTAGCTACGAAAAGGACCTTAATAAACTTGATCAGGTCAACTATATATATAACTACTACTATCAGAACTATGCTGCATTAGTCATACCTTTAAGCTGATAATGTAATTTGGAAATCTTTATTAGAGCAATGAACTCTTTTGATTAAAATGTTATTTTATGTCAACCTGTTACAATACTATAGAATATACCATTATAATAGGTATATAGACAATTTGGTAAATGTGCATGAATAGTAATTATTCGCTAGTCCATGTAAAAATAACTTAACATTTAACCGTAAGGCAAAAAATATTGTTTACTTGAATTTAGTTTACGCTAGTCTGTTAGAGTTTATTTCTTATAGAACCGCCTCTACTGCAGCCAAACGACTTCTTTAGGAGAATAAGGGTGCCGACCATATTTGTACAAGTTCTGATTTATGCTACCTACGGAAATTCAATTTGTCCTAAAAAAAAATATTTATTTAATTAAGAAATTGGCAAGAAATTTAAAAACTAACCTTTTCTAAACAAATTATATCATTTTACACTAAGCGCACACGCAGCACACTTAAGCGTAAGCACGTCTTTATTATGTATTGTCGTCTATATAATATACGACTCAAAGTAGTTTTAGTTCGTATCTGTATAATTAAATACGTGTAATATTTTTTTTCACCATTTGAAATGCAATTAACCGCAATTGGATAAATGGCGAATCTGCGCGAAAATGCGAAGCAAACGCAACGTTCGTCAACGCGACTACTCCTTTGAAAATGCGTATGAGAATTCAGGAATTTCTATCTCATGTATACTACCTAAACTCAAATAGTAAACTTAAAAATTATTGCTCTCTTCTCTATAAAATGTATACAAAAGTATATTTAAAACTTCTACGAAATACAAGAAAAATTCAAATACACCTACTTTTGCATATTATCTAGTTTAAATTGAAAAAAAAAACGAGCAACAACTCTTCAACTTTTTCACAATAATATAAATATGTATGCCTAGACGTGGTAGATTAACACCGAATAATTTAAATATTATAAACTCCATCTTTTCTTTAATAAGAATTTTTACATAGACTCTTATGCCTGTCTTCATAGTTTTCTTTTTCATGTGACTGATTTAATTTAAAGAAAATAGGGTTTTAATCAAACGAAATGTTAGGATAATGTATAATCATAATTTAAATAAAAAGACAGATATGCTTAGTATTTTAGTAATTTTTATGTTTAAGGTACGTCCATTACACGAGGCCCCTGTTATTCAAGCGCAGCAAGAACAGGAACAAAGTTAGGCCACATATATAATTACAAGGTGCGCACGGAGTCGACACCCAACCGGCTTATTAACAACCAATTGGATATGTAAATGAGTCCGTTGCCGGCAAATAGACGGGAATATACTGAAAGGCGATCGGAAGTGAACGCAGCGTGTACCTCAGCCAGGGAAACGCGAATTATCACTAAAAAAACCGCTCACCGGCGCAATGATGCGTGCTCATTAGATCCAAACATGAAAACTAAAGGTTCCATATCTAATTACCATTATTTATTACTCGCATTAGAATTCTCATATCATAAAATACGAGTCGTAGATAATACTTCTTGAGCAAGCTTATATGTTTAAATATATATACAAGAATAAAATAATGTTAAAGTATATTAAAGCAATAAAATCAGAATATTTTAATTTTAAAATTATAATCTTATCACCGAGCCAATAATTTCTAAAAGTAGATTTCGTACTCATTCTTGATTAAGAACTAAAACATTATTTGTACAACAAATTCTTTCCTACTTAAATTACATTGAGCAAAAATGTATGTAAATATTTTATTTATAGCAAATTCACATTGAATCATACGTCTATATTTTAACTGTATATGCACCTATGTATGTATGTGGATCCACAAACGAAGTGGTTACGCAGAGCGGCGATGGCTCTCGCCTGTCAATAGCATCCTCGCCTTTAATATGAGTTTTATTAAATTTCGCCACAACAATTTCGGTTTTGTAAAACTACCCACACAGCCGCACCGCGGACCTTGGATCGCTAGACGTGTGACAAACGCCAAAATCAAGCCGTCCCAACTACAAAACAATTCAGAAACAAATCTAACCCAAATTCTAAGACATAAGGTTTCAAATTGTTTATCCGTTTATTCACTTATGTCGCAGGGTACCAGACCACGATATTTTGGCGTGTGGTAACATCTGCCTTTATTTACGTTTTGGCTCCAAACTGCGGCACAATAGGCGCGGCGAATCGGACACAGTTTACAATGGAAGGTTATCCCCGGATTGGGGACGCGCGGCGCCCTCTCGCGGCTCTGCGGATAAAACAGTAAATGACCTTTCGTTTTGGCCCTGCAAGGTTTGCGAACCGCTGGGAATGGACATTTCAACTATTTTTACGACGGTCACGTCCCGTACTCTTAAAATTATATGTAATTCCAAAATATTGCCGAATTCATTTACATCTATGAAAGTAATATGTAAATTAGGTTCAAACCTATATCAAAACTGCG
Organism: Graphium androcles; assembly: GCA_018247855.1. Classification (NCBI taxonomy): domain Eukaryota; kingdom Metazoa; phylum Arthropoda; class Insecta; order Lepidoptera; family Papilionidae; genus Graphium; species Graphium androcles. The sequence continues at coordinate 12,222 of DWHK01000212.1, read as the reverse complement.
TGATAAATCAAACGGGGTTAACAAATTTAAACGCTAGCTTGGTTAAGTTATAAATGTATATGTAACTGGTACATCAACAAGACGAACGCTTTTAAAAAAAACGAATCGGTCGACAGCGTCGTCAACTTTAAATTTGTTCATTTCTCACTTATTATATTATTTATTAATCTAATTTATTACCCCTTTTTACAGTCATTTAATAAGTCTTACGTAAATTCGGAAATATTTTAGCACAGATAACTGAAATCTTAAACGAGAACTCATTCTCTCCTCTGAGTTATTCTCCTTTATCTCCTGATGAAGAGAAATTTGCAGCTAGAGGCCATTCAAGACGGTTCGTCGAAACGATGTACTCTGCGAAAAGCACTAAATCCTTTTTAATCACTCCCTGATTGAATCGCCACCGATAGAGATCTTCGATTAGCGCCCGTTTCGCGCACGGACCTTCTTAAGGCCACGGAGAGGTGTCGAGCCGGCTCTATGCTCAATATAGATGATTTTGTTAACCAACTTTTTTATAAGCTTAGTGAACAATAATGACGTGCTGACTGAAACGAGTAAATTGGATCAAACCAATCACTAATATCAGCGATGAAATTACATATTACAAAAAAGTGAAATCTTAACTAACACACCTGTGATGGCAGTTATATTTGGGGAACCGTACATAAATTATTCTAAATAATAGTCGTAATCTTTAATATTGTAGCACGGTTTTATTTTTGTAAAAACGTTCTAAAGTTACATTCATAGGTATTTTTACAAGATTACCATAAGCATATTTTGCTACAATTAACTAGAATATACCGTGAATCTCATGCTTTTAATCCCACCTTTGTGATCATACAATAATTAAATTTACACATATCGCTCATTCTTGCGATTCGGCATCGCGATGAGCGCATGAACATAATTATAGATGAAATGCACACAATTTGCAAAGGGATGCGATAAATTACATACAATGGTTAGCGGTAAGCGGTTAGCGGCTACGCGGTGCGCTAAGCTCACCCGCGCCTGCTCTTAAATAACGCCATTTGTTCGTAATGGATTGGACAGTTTGTACTCGTATTGATGGAAATCTCCTAAACGCTAATTTGTCGCTGCGGAAGGGCCGCGGCCGCGCCGCCATATGTCGCCTACGAACCACAGTGCTCCCCTTGACTGCGCCGGTGTGGTTCCCGCAAACTATTAAAACACACAACAACAGCACACCAGATACGTGCCACGATCACTCTAATAACGTAGCACCGGAATATTGTTTACAGTTTGTTTATTGTGCGAAGTTCCGTCGAAAATCTAGCTTTCCTTTACCAACTTTTTTGGAATGTTGAAAATAACCATTTTTTTTCGTTTACGACAAACAGATACATAGAAGAATGACCTACTTCATAATAGGCATAAGATATAATAAATCATTTACATTTGAGAATATTTCAAAGGCTGTGTCAAACACATAATGAAACCTCATAACAAACTATTGGTAACAATGAGTGCCAGAAAAAGATTGGCCGATTTGTAGTTGATTATTATCATTTATAAATGGAAGTGAATGCGACGCGAGATTCCCTTTTTATCTGTTGACTCTTTGTAAACCACTTTTTGTGGCATTGTGCGATGAGGAGCGGAGGAACAATCGCGGGCAACCCTCGCGCGACCATCTCCGGCCTCGCCGCCCCCGCCGCTGCCGCCGCCAGAACCCGACACCGCCGGCAGATGCGCCGCGACTTTTACTTTTCTACCGCCCAACTTTCACCTCGCGACGTCTATTTACATGTTTTAGGAGGTGGCACACGTGTCTCGACTGTTAGCCGCTCTTCCTGCCAACGCGGCCCCGCACAATGCGCGGCAAAAAGCGCGTGGGCGCATTGTGGCCCGCGAGGCCCCTTTGTCCATTGTCTGCGCCCAAGGGTGGCACTGTGACACATATATTTCACGTGAGCTTTTTACGCCCATTGTATTGGAAATTAGACATCGGCGCGGCTCATGGGACGCGATAGCATCTCGCTCCTTCGGGCTGCGGCGTCCTCCCCCGACCTGACGACGGTTGGCCCATTGTGGCCGCAGGATATCGTGGCACCCGATTGTGACCTGTGCATATAGCAACGCACGTTATTCCAGTAAAAAAGAAACTGGTTAGCTTTCCATTTCTATGAGAGCAGGTCCAGGAGCGCGTTAGATCGAGGGGCCTCGACGATCCACCGGATAATAATTGATCAAAAAATTAACCGTTGTACCGTCTCGTCTCCACTATCAGCTGATTATTCGGATTCCTTTCATCTCAGCGTGATGAATGGGCGGCGAGCGGTGTTTGAAAGGGCGGTCAACGCTAGAGATTACAAAAAGACGTCGCGGGGCTGGTTTTATAGCGCTGCGACCGTTTATCGATAGCCGGGAGAGCCAGCATCCGGTTCTGTGCATTAATCTCGACAATGTGCCTCTATGCGATCGGCCGTTTGGGCCCAAACTAGTTTGGGAGACGATTCCCTAGCCGCTCCACAATGCCACCACGCTGCATAGTAATCGAATTCCTTTCATAGTATCAATCGTGTTCATACAACGGTTTTTTCACGTGTAACGGTCCACGACTCTGCGATACACCTGTACGGGCCGATTCCACAACCGTCATAAATCTATCGATTTCTAAATGAAATTATCGATATGATTCTTCTCGATATATTACCACAAGGTGATATATTGTTACAGCTCTGTTCATATATCAAGACTGTCATGTGTGTTGTCGAACACAAACTACAGCGAACATCTTCGATTTGAGAAGATGAGAAAGACACTCTTACGGTAGCTTCGTCAATCAACCAAACGCATACATTATTTTCTAACACCTTGATTGACGACACTTTCCACCGTGGAATCGAGTCGGCCACCTTATCTTATCGCAAACACATAAAGTACGCTTGGCCCCGCGGGTCCGCAGCCATAACTACGTATTTTTCGGTGGAGCATTCTAATGTAAACTAGGAGCCGCCATAAACTTAATAATTTACATAAAACCACTAACGGATCTCACGAGAACCAGTCGCCGGCATATTAATGCTCGTGATCTATTAGAAAATCGCCAAACACACCAAACGTATGGTCGTGTCGGCTCGTATCTTTTTTTATTGTAATTTTTTTCCCATCAACTTGACCGCTCGGTGAGGTACAGCACTGACGAGCCGTCATTTGCATAACACATTCGGAATTAAACTTTTATATTCGCCTTCGGTAGGTATTTGTTTCAATTAAAATGTTTTCTTGACTCGACATATTTATTAAAAGACTGACAATTCTCTTTGTACAATAATGCTCATGGTTATGTTTTGATATTTATCATCTGCCTTATCATTTGACTGGAGTTCTTTTTAATTTGGTTTCAACGTATATATATAAACATGTTATTCTTTTAATGTACATACACTTTAGTAAAATAAATACACAAAAATATTTAATAAGGTAACTAGAAATTATTAATTAGAAAATATCAAATCTCGAGGCAGTTAGTTGGTTGTTAATTATTGTAATTTTCGTAAGTATGAAGTAACCAAAATTGGAATTGGAATCGACAGAATATTACTTTTGTCTTGCAAATACTACTAAGGTAATATAAATTAAAAGTAAAAAACTGGTTAATTATCCTCCTCAAAAGTAATATAACTAGAACGCTTAGTGATATTGAAAGTATTGAAGCGTGTATCTAAGTTGTTTTAGTAGTAATTTATCTATTCGTTAAATTGCTGTTAAGAATAGCGTTACCTAGCATTATTTGTATTTGTTTCCAGAAATCGCAAATAATACTTATAAAGAAAGATACCTCGATATTAATTAAAGTTTACTTAAATAACAAAATTTATTCTCTATCGCAGATAGAAACGTAAACAATTTAAGTATTAGGAGTAGTGATACCTGAATGGATAACTTAAAATAACGTGTGTCCTAACTTTCTGAACAAATATCGCATTACCATTGTCCCGGTAACAACGCACGTACACTATTATCTGCGGGAGCATCCATTCCCAGGATTCCGTTAGTGGGTTCACATGGGCGCCGCATCCCTTTCGCCCAAGTCAAGTGATGAGCCGGGCCCAGCTGCCGGCCACCCCGGCCAGGTGAGAACAAACCCACCTCCTGTCAACAAAAACAACCCCTTATATCCATACAGTTTAAGCACACAATCCCCTAGCACCCCACCAACCATCAGATTGTTTAGATATTTATCAACACAATAAAATTGAACTCAATCTTAAACGTTTATGGAGCATTTTAGAGTGCAAGGAATATCGTCGTTTAGATGATTGCAATAGATAACAAAGTGCTCGGTGATCTGTAACTAGTTCGACAAATAAAAATAATGATCGCCAAGAATGCGCTCCGATTGCTCCGAGAAATATGAAATGCCTAAAATAATCGAGCAGGCTTAACATAAAATAGACAAATTATTTTATACGATATTTATAGACAAAGACACGGAGTACAGATAAAGACCGGTCGAAGATATAGCACAGCGTGGGACCTGTGGCAACAATTGCAAAAATGTTAATTTATGCAAAGGGGAAGTGGCGGCAAAAAACATAAATAAAGATTATCCACCTGAGCGTCGCATGCGCCGGATTGTTCGCAATAGAAGCGGGCGCAGGTATCCGCTGTCAGTCTCACGAATTAATTATACAAGCTTTTAAACGCTGCAGCACGTGCTCGCTCACAAAAGGGACCACAATCTGAGCAAAGTTTTTTTTCCTCAACAGTCAAGCGCCGTCATTTACATTTTAACCGTACTCCGCGTGATTCTACACGATTCTACATCTGGTCCCGTTGTCTCTGCTCGTTGATAATTGTCAAGTTTCTCAAGAGAGCTGATCAATTAAAAACCATGACATCTCCGTGGGCTAAGGTGATGTAGCGAACCTGCAAAATGTTAACGCAATAATTACTGTGCATCGTAACGTGAAAACAGTGTTCCCTGATTTGCAACTGAATAGAGCTGTGTATGGTTTGAACTCGAAAAAATATTGCACCTGAACAAAAGATAATTATAGTTGCATGAAGGCAAGGGTGACAATGCCCTGAGCTATTTTGCCACCTATGGGGCGTAGTGACGACGTGCTAATTAGCGGATTTTCTCACCTTCTTCCCTTTTTGCGGTACAGCGACGACGTTTTGTTGATCCGGGGACAGTTTTTGCCGCAATGTTTTTTGTAGGATTACTAAAGAATACAACACTCGTATTTATAATGTTTGTCAAAGAATTTATTTCCGAGCAGAACGTTAGTTGATGCCGAGAGTAAATTACGTCAGCATATTATTATGATACGGAGGTAATTATTAAACGTTTGTTAACATTTTTAAAAACAAGCTTTTTCAAGTCAAAAGTTCGCTCAGAAGAAATATTCGGATGACCTACAGGTAATTGTTTTGGATCTGGGTGATTGTGCGCATAATTTATATTAGTAACAGGGCCTTGTAAAACAAGCCATAGACCACGAGGACAGCTATGTGAAGGAATTGGCAGGTCAGTGTTTCCTGGGCGTGCACAAGGCGTGACGCAGCCCCTCCTCGGTCCACCTTCGCGGCCATTGTTGCTCTGCTACTGGAGTCACGAAGGAGCCTACCGGATTTCTTTTACATCGGTTACTTCGCATCCAATTGTATTAAACATGTTCTAGGCGTACCTTGTAACAAATATGAATATTTGTACTCCGTTAGTACCGATCTCATTGAAGTTTTGTACATGTATGTAATTTGGTCCAAATTAAGAGATAGGGTGATTTTTATCTCGATTAATGACACAACACAATATTGATATTGCAAATTCGAAAAGAGACAGGACAACGTCTACTTGGTCAGCTAGTGTACTATAAGTTATCTGTAACGCGCATAAATCATTACTTTAATACCCTTTTTTAATTTTTATTTTTATTTCGGATTGATAAAATAAATCTTTTAGTTGATAATAAGCGTTGAAATAGAACAAATAACAAGAACTGGAACAATGGGTGTCGGTGCCGGGGAGGCCAATATGACTGTGACCCGGACCTCTGGCCCCGACCCCATCGCTCCACCATTTTGCTCGATCGATGGATTTGTCGCTTCCGCGATAAGAACGAATACTTTTATTATTATCCAAAAATATTTACCCTAATGATCAGGATAACTTATAATTCATATTTGATTTGAACAGTCGTTGCTATACCTATAACGTGTTTTATAGCCTATTAAAACACATCTTTACATTTTAGGTAATTTTTACGTATATAATAGAACAGAGAAAGAATCTGTGCATTAAGGAGATATTTGAAAAATTCTACTTTATTAGATGCATCGACGATTTCAGTGGTTTTTAGGTTTTATCTGTTTGAATTTTTTTCCTAAACTGCACGTGAACTGTTGGACAGAATTCGATAAAATTTTATGGTAGATAGTAGATTTCCCTAGGGAATTATAAATGTTAGGTAATGTTCATTAATGTATTAATTAAAAATGCACGTGTCAATTTTGCTACAATTCAGTTTAGTGCCATTATAAAAATATAAATTAAATAGTTTAGTGCCATCCCATGTAAAAATTATATCGTAATACTAACATGCAAATGTTTTAAATAGTAAAAGCAATATAAGTTTAAATAGTTATTGAATATAAAGAGCACCGAAAACGTCGTTGCATCGAGCGCGCCTTTTATCGTGAACTAAATACAATACCATTTAAATGGTGCGCGGTGAGTTTTTTATCGGTCCCCAATATGGGATAGGTATTATTTTGTCCTCGGAGAGCGTGACATGTGGACAATAGACCGGCGGAGGAGGCAGCGCTCGCGGGAGACAAGCCGAACAAAATCCAAACCGGATTTCCAAAATCCCGTTCGGTCGCATTCGAAAGAAGCTCTGTTTTCGATTTCTATTCGATTGTTTGTTTGTTTTTTTGGTTGCCATTGTTGTGGGGCTCATCGCGGCGACACGCGTACCATTTTTGCAAAGTCTATGCCATTGTTAGCGTGCGGAATGACATGTGACGGACGGACTGCCCCCGGCACACATTCGCCCGCTAAGGTCGCACGGCGCCGCTCCTCTGGGGCCCAGACGGGGCGGCGTGCCAAACCGCTCACCCGAGGCGACGCAACGGGATCCTGTTATCATATGCGATCCAGCCAAGTCAGCCAAATTGCTTTTTGTGCGGCGCAAACGGTCAAGCATAGCTCCAAGGGAGTGGGGGGGTGGGCTGTGGTGCGGGGTCGGCTCTCTTTCCTGTCTCACCCATGTCCTCAACGCTTTGTCTCCGATTTATTGTTATTCCGCATGTATTGCCTCGTCCCATTCACTGCTACGAATCGCCTTTTCAATTAATATCTAAATTCCTATCACGAACACTTTCCTGGTAGCAGCTCCGGCAATACAATATCACTGTTATTCTTACGGTCTTACGAAACCACTGCGCTCGGTTTTTCGTTTCTTACCGTCTCTGTTTGGCCACTATTACAACAGTTTGTGGAATCGTATGTGTCCAAAGCCACATATTTAGGCAATAGTGGCAACGGTGTCATAATCACCTCACCGTAAGCATCGGGCTCGGCCACAGAAAGACGCAAAAAGCGTCGACGGCCGTCCGCCGCGCCAATTATGCGCCTCGCACGCGCCGTCGAAAAAACACCGCCGGCCGACCGCAGACATTTTTAAAAAGGCCCAACTTAAATAATAATGCACTAACACGCGAGAGTATTTGCGAGATGCGATCCCCGAATTTCGTTTCCAAATTCCGCGGAGTCCAGAGCCCGGTTCCTTTTTTTGCCGCGACTATTGTACGTTTGTTCTGTTCGGAGGCGACGCCATTCTGCCCGCGAATAAAGTCAACGTTAAAGGTTAGCCTGGTCGAATATCCGCTGGCTCCCGACTCCACTCACCGTAAAGGAATGCAAAATCAACTGTCTACACCGGTCCGAGTCGAACGGTCCCTTAATAACCACGCAAACGTATAGCTATAATGAAGTGGCCCAAGTTTTTTGTTGCGACGCACGATTAGTCGCTCGAGGCCCTCGGAGGTCGCGTACCCCGGCCCTATCATTACCAAAAACGATCCTAATAATATAATAGTCCTGTCACAGCCCCACGGGATAAAAAGTTCCCAAAAGGACAATTTCCATGCGAGTTAATGGCCGAAGAAATTTGGCAGTCGTTTGGTAAATTACTGTTGATACTATGCAACGAATTTGTCTTTTATTAGTGTACCATGGTATTTGATTAGTGATCTGTTCGGGGCGGAAGTAATATTTTACATTGCGTACGTTATTAAGTACACAGGAAAACATCATTAGCATATCGAGACGTAATCAGTTCAATTAGCGTGAAGGTGTTTGTTATGGGTGCGTTGTTTGTTAATGGTGGATCGGTTGAAGTGCACCTGCTAAGCACACGCGTTCTTGGTTCGTGAAAGCATAGGGACAGCGTTAAAGACGAGGACTCATCGGAATGGCAGCTTGGGGCGTCTGTGAGCGCACCAGCGCAGCAAATAGCACATTTATATTGTTCATTACGGGGCGCGGAGGTGAGAGCACAGCGCTGCGTCCTCGCCGGGGGGTAGGGCTGCACCACGACACGGCATGTGACCCCTGCCACAACGATATTTTTACCTAAATCTAAAAATAGTTAACGCACAAAGAACATATCTAAACTTAACTCATTTAAATAAAACTTAGTAACGTTACCGTGAATCAAACAAAATTAATAAGAAAATAGTAGAGGATATCAAATTCCCATTTTACCCTCGTACACTTTTATTAAACTGGCTAAAACAAAATGATGTACAAGAAAGTGAACTAATATATTACCGATTTTCTTCCTGGTAGATCTAAACCGTTAACCTAGTGGTAGTCTTTCGGCGTTTAAAATAACATTGAACTAAGAAATATCGTGTTTGTCGTCACAGGCAGCCCTGACGGTAGAGCACCGGGGGTCCACGCGGAGAGACTGGAGCGTTGATTTGTGCACGGCCTCCCGCTGCCCGAGGCCGCGTGGGCACCGCGGCGCCCTCGCCACTTAGCCCAACACCCGCAGCTGCCTTCGCTGCCACTCACAGGCGCCTGTAACCACAAACGGAACCATTACTGTCCGATGAATACAATTTGCTTATTTCCAGGTTCTGCGATTCTGCGGAGCTGGTATCAGTTATGGGTTCTGACTTCAACCCGCTGATCTCAATCACATGGTAAAAAGAAGCCCTCGATGGATTCATCGAATAATCTCTATCATCAGTCTTTTAAATTTGCTCTTCTCTTGTATAGCGCATCTGATTTATGTTTATTTCAACATTGATATTTTATTTTTACAACAGAACACTTATTAATCGTTTTCATATAATCTAGATTTTTGTACGAATATATTCTAGATTGCTATAAGCTTGAAATGTTTTTATCAGTTTTCGATATCTTCTAGAGAAAGATGCTGCGCTGACAATTAATATCAGTCATTAGATGGTATCGTTTTAAAGTATACCACACATTACGATTCGGTTTCAAAGATATCGACGCATTCTACTGACACGGTGATATACAGCCTGGCGATCTATGAAGCCGTGGCGATATTTTACCGTTGAAATAGCGCGGTGAGAGTTCCACGATGCGTCGTGGGTCTCTCGATCGCTTGATTAAACTTATTAATTAATGACTCGACGTATCTGTGAGATATGTTTATGAGAATGTCACTGGCACCGCGAGAGAAACCGTCAACTCCGATCTCACCTGGCGCGGTTCCGTTCCGATATCTTCGGCCGCGGCATGTTTTCCAATCTAAACGAGCCGAAATTAGAAGGCTAAGACAACTTCGAAACCGGTCAACATAAAATTGGAAACCAACTGTAGTCTCCGAGTTGCGCAAGAGCCGATTTACCAGTTTGGCGCGGGCTCGGCGGCGCGTGGGACCTATGGCCGTCCGGAACCCGCCACGCGGCGCCCTGCGCCCCACTTCGGACCTTCCGCCCTTGCAGCAAGGTCCCAAATCCGCTAGCTGTCAGCAGCCGCGGATCAGGAATCTCGTTGACATAAATTATTATGTGTATAGCGCTTAAAACATGGCCATTCACTGAAACATTAAGTACAGCTCATCCTAGCCAGTTGACGGTTGCAAAACACGGGGGTGGACGGAGGCGCATCCCCAAACTTATCCATAGATTCAAACTGCTTGCTAAAAATCATCCCTCTATACCACTTAAGATGGTTTACTATATCTTACGGTGGCTATGGATCAGCTGATACTTCATAAAAAGCATTGAACAGGTTGAATGCTTATTATAGTTTTATGATTAAAACTTTCTTTTCAATGCTGTCATCAAATATTGCATATACATAAATCAGTTAATTTAAATTTATGCAAAGTTTTTTATCATAATAGTGTGAATTGATAGGTAGTGCGGAACCGTTTACCCTTTGGTCTGTTTTTATGTTAACAGAGAATGAGTTAAAATTTGAGTAACTGTTAAAAAATTGTAACCGTTCGACGAGTCACCCGAGATAATCGTATAATTTACATTTTATTTCCACACCTACGACGGGTATCGTTTCTCGATCGCCGTGAATTGGTCCAATGTAACTATGTTGTAAATGATTGTCACTGATACAAGAATAACATAAACGACGTTTTCTAGATAACTGTTACGTTTGTCTCCGATAACTTATAGTATTTTATTTTGCAGTTTTGTCAGATATAAAATTTCTATAAAGGCTGGCTCTACTAGAAGGACGGAAAAAGACCGTTGGGGCGTTTTGTCTCGGATCTCTCGGCGTCCACGTAATCGGGCGTCCCTAATAAGTGTTACGGGGAGACCATCGTGACCACAATTACGTGTTACGTTATAAACCGTGAAAGGGTGCCCCGTCTCGCTCCGATATTGATGGCGTATATTTATCACGGACAATTTGGGAACACCTGCTGTTAGTACGGATGAGCGGTATCTGTCAAATTAATACTATTCCCCGGGTCCCGGGCTTATGGATCGCTCGCCGCGGTCCTAATGTTTTATTTGTTCTGGGCGGACGATCGAATTCCTTCTCAAATATTTCTATTAACTTATCATTTTCTAACGCGCTTGTGATTGAAAGCCTACCCAAACCTCAATCCATCAGACTTGTTGCTTTTTATGATCAGTTTTAATTACTATATTATGATGATATTTTATGGCCTTTAATACTTACTGAATTTATTTTCAGGTTTTAGTACAATACTCATCAGTGATAGGTCAGTCGGACAGTCACCCAGACACAATGGTGCCGGTGCCAATGAAACAGTCTATTTATTAATTGCAATTTTGAAAGCTAATTTATTTTATGCGTGCTTTTTTTATTTTTATTTGTTTATTTAATAAGTGAACAATGAAATATTACAAAAATAATTGCCAAATTGTTAAAACAATTTATCGGCGAAGCAATGCACTCTTAAAAATTAGTTTGCCACTTAAATATCAAAATAACATTAATTATACCATATGCATCAAACAACATTTGAGTGAGATAACAGAAATAAAAAAAAATAAAATAAAATCTACTTAATACTGTTATTATAATTATCTACCAAAAACGTCATTAGCTTTCTCTTAAAAATAATTTTACTTTTACGCTCACTTTCAGAGAAAATTTCATTATTTATTTTTACACTAAATACCTTTCTGTTCTCTTCCCATAATAATTACATACAGTAGGTTAAACGATCTCTAAAGAAAAATCCCTACTGAATTTCTTGTTACTTCCCAGTAGGCGCGATCTGAACTAACTTTGTAACTTTTCTTATGTAATAAAGATATGTTGCATTGTATATAAGACAATTAAAAAAATATTTTAAAAATGTATTAGTCCCGCTTAGTATCTTACGCCGGTTCATTATACGAAATGAGAACATTTCAGTGGGAATACTTTCCGGTGGTAATTTCTTTTGACAATCAATAAGTAAGTGTAAATACTTATATATTTAATAAAGATATTTGAATTTGAAAAACATTAGTTTTCGAAAGATTATCAGAGCAATGTTAATAAAAAAGCCTACTAGTCTGTTGGACACTACAACGAAGATAAAGATGTGTGGAAGCGATTCATTCGTGCTCTACATTTGCGTTTCTCCTGGCGGCAACTTGATTTATTCGGATGATGCTTTTATTACTTTGATACAACGTAATTACACAGTAAAAGGGTAAGTCAAAGTCGAAGTCAAATATCTTTATTCAATATAAAAGTGATTACACTTGCTTATTGAT
>DWHK01000211.1:0-16026 GCA_018247855.1 Graphium androcles | reverse complement strand
TTAAGTGCTGATTTACCACGTGCTCGGCGGTGAAGGAAAACATCGTGAGGAAACCTGCATATCTAATATGTGAAGTTGAAGAATATGCCAATCCGCACTGGGGCCGTGTGTGCCTTGAGGAGGCCTTTGCCCAGCATTGGGACAATTTAAAAATAGGCTGTTACTTTTTTTTTTATTGTCCTAATAAAAATGTTATGTATACAACAAAACATTTAAAATCATGTTTCCTTATTCATATTGTATACATACCAATCTTTATGTGGGATCATGTTAGTTAATTTTTCACGAAAAATCTAGCTAGCCTATACAGGAACAATTACAGACATAAAAAAGTAAAATTACGTTTTTTTTTATTTATACATTATTACGTGTCACTTACTTTAAGTGACCAATGTTGTTCTTATCATCGATGATATCATCTTCAGATACATTCCCAACTATTATCACAGTGAAAATTAGATAGAGAAACTTGACCTACCGTTAAAAGAAGTGCCTCCATGGACCAACATTTAAAAGTGAATTACAAAATACCTCGCTTCTTTAACTGGATTTTGGGACCCTACTTTCCTTTTATCATAGAGCTTTCCTATCCACGCAAAGAATTGCAGAGGTGCGTGACGCCAAGTCAGCAAAACCTGATCAGTCTAACGAAGACATTTGCTTGATACCATCCAGAAATGTTAACAGTGTAAAGCGACAAAGATCCGACTTGAACGTCTGATAAATCGACGCGATTGACAATCCCTATCCCTATACAGGTAACAACGAGCTCTGGTGTCGCACAATCGCCAGCACTAATTTAAAACGCGGCGCCTTATACAGTGACTGGAGTGCTAAGAATCCACACTTGATCGGCGTTTGTATGAGTGCAGCTTAAGAGATACTCTTTGACGGATGAACCAAATAGGGTTGGCTGTGTAGTGAAAAATTTGCTCTTCAACCCCCCTTAATTGGGTGCCGTGCTGGTTTGCATACGACACCCGTGTGTCAAGTTCGGGCAGCAAGTTACACTACATGTAAAATAATTGTTAATTAATTACGGTCAACAGAATAAATTAAGTTTGCCACTGCAACCAGATTTACATTTTTAAGTGTTGACTGAAAAAATCGTGTACAAGACGAAAGATTTCTTTATTTAATTGTATATAAAGCATTTAAAATAAACAGCTACGAACTTAATTCTTAGTATGTTCATTTCAAAATATCTCTTTGATATTACAAACTAATTTTATTTATATTCTTTTCATTGAGTAGTTAGGAGTAGGTAGTGGGGAGAGGACTTTTAAAATCAATCAATTAAGTGACTTTTGTCCAACAATTCTAACCATGAACTTCTAAGCGTATTAAGTTGGTCCTCCAATTTTCTTTGAAAATAAGGTAGTCATGTTAAACAAAATCACACGTATTCGTTACTGATCTATGTGTAAGTTTGTTTGTTGGTTTATTTATAACGCTTACCTGTATTCACTATTCAACTGATTATAATAAAGTTTTGCATATATGTCGTCAAGAGTACAGAAAAAACATGGAGTCTACTCAATGAACAAAAATCTAATTGGATATTACAACTCCGCCTATAGTAATGAAAAATTTTTTTATTTTGATTTTAAGCTATAACAGCAAGCTACTGTTCTTATGGGCCAAACAAGTGAGAAGGATGATAAAGCCACAGCTAATACTTATTCTGCGGATTACCGAGTTTATTTATGCTTATTTCTACTAACATATAGCAAAACTTTATAAGATATTTTCGAAGATATGACTCTGAGAAATCAATTGGTAGGCCTAAAAAACGACAAATACTATATTTTAGTCAAAAATGTATATCTTTCACATAATATATCTTTGTTTAATTCCTTGAATTTTAGGTTTAAGTACGTAAATTGTTGATACTTAAGAAGAAACAATTGTGTATCATTAGAACAGTGGTGGTAATTTAAAGTCTCTAAACCACGGTACCGGCATTAAAGAAATTGTCAATTTCTTAATAGTAATTTAATGTACTGACTTACCACGTGCTCGGCGGTGAAGCAAAATATCGTGAGGCTGCATATATATGTGAAGTTCGTCATTCCGCACTGGGGCCGCGTGGTGGACTATGCCCTATACACTTTATCTAGAGAAGGTCTTTCCGCAGTGGACAATTTGATAACAGGCTGATAATTTACTTTTCCATTAGAATATATGTCTATTTCAATAAAATTATTTTAACCTTTACAGTACTTATAAGCCAACGATCACCGAACGCGGTGTCCGTGTGTCCCGCAAATACAGGGCTGTCACTGATTTGTTGTCGAGATGTTTCTTTTAACTCGTGATGTGGCGCTGATTGCGATGTACGACGTGTTTGTGCTCGCGATTGTTTGCTTTCATTTTTCAGGTGCTAATGAGTAACTCGCGATTCCGATGGAATACATTTGATGCGAACCAATCAGGTGGAGGTCTGCGCGGGATTATGATTGGAAAAAAGTTTTAATGGCACCTGTCAAATGATTTCAGAACAAGATGATTCAGTTGAAAAGAAATTATTCGGTTTATTTCTAATTCAATTAGATACTCTTTATGTAGATTATAGTTTTTTTTGTACATATAGTCAACAAAAAGTGTAGCACATTGTTAAATAAAATTTTATACAACTTGGACATCGCTGTTGTATTATTTCTTCAAATTATAACACATTCATTTAAATATATCATAAACTACTGAACCAATTTTTAATGCTCAAAGAACTTAAAACTTGTATTAATATTCCTCCAAAGATTTCATTTTATTATAAATTAAATTTTATTTTATTTGGAGAACTTGTTCAAGCGTTATTGCGGAACGTACATATGTACATACTTACATATATACATAAAATGTTTTTGACTGACCTCTAGTTGTAGACATAAGCCGCATCGCTCCCTCGGTCAATAAAATAAGAAGATTATCATCATATTTATTGTAGTTTTTAAAAATAGAGATTAAAAAAACTAATTTAATGAATTTTAATAGAACTGATACTTTATTTTTTAGTTATTATTATACTATTTTATAATTAGTTGACCAGTTGGCGCAGTTTCTAAGACATTAGCTGCGGCGTCGCAGGTCGTGGGTTCGATTCCCATCCGGGGCAAATATTTGTATGACCTACAAAGAGTTGTTTAGGATCTGGGTGTTTCTATATGTTTTATTTATGTTTGTAAAATGCCCTTGTAATCCAAGACTTTGATCTTATAATAAGGAAAGAGTTTGTTTAAAAAAATAAAACAATATTACATATAATTTTCTCCATGCGCTTATGTGTACACTGTAATGATTTCAAATACGTGTGTACGAAACGTTCCCATGTTATTTTTTCGTTTTAATTAAAGAAGATAATTATGACAAAATACATATAAATAGAAAAGCCACCGTTCGTCCTATAACTTTAAACTCTAAAGGTAATCTTCACACTGATTCATAGATGGATCAAACATGGCATTAAATGACCTCATACCTTGATCTGTCTTGTGATTATAAAGGCATGAATAAATCCTAAAAATTACAAATAAAAATGAAAGAGAATTAAATACAATTGTACCAGCAGTCTTTCTCATTACATATATTTTCAGGATTGCCGTCAATCTACTAAATTTACATCCGAATATTTATTGTTTCTCAGAAAAGTTGACACGAGAGATAACGGTTCTCCTGATATTAGTCAAGAAACTTAATTCATTGAAATACACAACATTTATAACCAAGTGTAAGTATTTACCCTTACAGTACATGTACGTAATCTAACCGATGTTCTTCTCTGAACCAAATTGTGATCGCGACAGCCAATCTACTGGAGATCAATCAACCACGAAATCTATGTGCACTAAATTACATATAAACACTCTTTTTCGACTTCCTTTACACCTATAGCTCGGACGTCCTATGCGAAAAGAAGGAAATGCAATAGGGCAACAGACTTAACAGTCACTAAACAGTATAAAGATATTTATTTCTGCTTGCTTGTTAATAAAATACGGCTCAGCACTATACCGCGAAGGCAGTATTTTTCTCTTTATCTTATGAAAGAAAAGAAAGAAATTATAGTAACCGGACATGCAAAAGATTAAGTACTATTACAAGCTACTTACCTCACCCAATGGGATGTAACCATTCCAATATAAAATAACGAGAAACATCAAGCACACACAATTATCAAGGCTATAAACGAAAGGATGTCTAGGATCACTAATTGGATTTAGAAATTGGAAATTTTTAATACCCCCACGCTGATGAGAAACCATAAAGTTTCCATCATGTTTGATATCAGTTTTCTAAACGCAATCAAAGCGTATAACGGTATACAGAAGCTAATGCCCAGGACAGCGACTGTTGGATATGCAGGAATTAGCTATATTGAAAAGCTGTACCTGGCCATGTGGGCTTAATAACTGGTACGAGACGTAATCCCGGATTATAAAGACTGGAGATAACTGCTTTATATCCTTTGATTTTAATTGGTGTGCTTAACTGGAAAAGTAAACGAACTGAGCCCGCGTGCGGTTGTCCCGCGGATAACTCGATTAGGACCTGAATAAATTTTATAAGCGATTCAAGAATGCGTGTATGGCTGGCGTTGCTCAATGTAGCTGATATACGCTTTTCCGATTCGAATTTAGGTATCGTTAGCAATGCAATCGTATTTTCAACAGTTCAATATTAGGCACAAATAAACAATGTCCTAATTTTTTTTTGTACATGACTTTTTTTATGAAAATGCGTTCTAATTGTCTGGTCAAAGAATCCAAAAGTCGTCCATCATCATGCTCATTCTTAAACCTTCCTTTTTTGCCATAATACAAGACAGTAACTAATTCTTGCTATTTTAATAATATCTAGCAAAAACCAAAAAAAACACGTTTTAGTAGGTAAGTCTCCTTTAACTTTCAAATGATTTCTATAATTTTTCGTAATAACAATCGCTAAATAGTTAATAGTTATAAATAGAATAGAAAAGTTTGACAACAGAAATACACATTCGGTGAAAATTTGATGATTTTCGAAAATCATATCCGCTATCCATTTATCGATTTGGAATTGGTAGACCAAAGACTCGTGACCCTAGATTTTCATCGAATTCATTAGAGCTGTATTCAAGACTATAGTGCCGATATGTTGATATATAATTTTTTCATGTTTATTAGCATAAGAATAAATTTAAAGTTGATTTGTTAACGTTAGTACTGAACTTCTAAATTTAGATTAGTCCGTAAATTTTGAAAGTTCAGTTCTGATCGTTTTTGCATAATATTGCACTTCTATAAAATAGAATATTTGCAAACATTTTACGCCGAGAATCTAGATTAAATTAAATGATGTGATTACTAAGTCTGTGAAACCTCACCTTCATAGTAGGGGATAATTGTATTCGTGACTTTTCTCCATCAATCACTTGACTAAATGGATGTGATCAATGATAGAGTACTCACTCCGGAAGCCAGCCTGGTCAGATGACTGGTATTCATCCACCTTTTGGGTAAGAAGATTGCAGAGAATTTTAGAATATAATTTGTAGATCTGAGAGAGTAAACTTATTGGTTTATAATTACAAAGATCACCTTTTTTATATTTAATGGCAACAATGGCATTTTTCCAAGACTCTGGTGTTTGTGCATAAGACATAGCACCGATAAAAAGTTCAACGAGAACATCATTTACTGGTGTTCCACCTGGACTGAGGAGTTTAGTTGAAATCTATTCTGGAACAGGAAAACGATCATTCTTCATTTGGCCAAGGGAAAAATTGAAACCCTATTTCAATCAAAAACGGGGGTACACAGGGAGACCCGATTTCACCTACACTTTTTACAACAGTCGTGGAAGACGTTGTAAAAACGCTTCCATGGGATAAATGTTGCATTATAATCTATGGCGTATATCTGTCACATTTACGATTTGCCGATGATTTTGTATTGTTTGTCCGAAACAATGAATGACCTAGATCACACTGTAAAATTTAAACGACGCTTTCATAACAGTGGGCTTTACTATGAACATGAAGAAGACCAAGGTCATGTGGAATTTATCTGGGATTACAATTTCTGATATATACGTTGGAGGCGTGGCTTTGAAGAGGGTTGACTCATACGTTTATCTTGGTCACGTTTTATCATTTACCAAGTACTATCAGATAGAAGAAGTCACCAGGAGAGTACAACTAGGATGGGCAGCTTTCGGAAAACTAAACGATATTTTTAAATCCAAGGACATCCCACAATGTAACTCTGAAAACCCGTCTTTTTGACCAATGTGCTTTGCCAAATATGCTGCTGAGACGTGGTGGCTCACTAAGAAGATAATGCGTAAAATCAGCGTTGTGCACCGAGCTATAGAGCGCGCCATGCTTGGCATCACTCTTTTAGACCGAATCCCCAATACCAAAATTTGCAAGCAGGCTAAAGTTAAGGATGTGAGCGATCGTGTACTAGGGCTCAAATGGAGTTGAACAGGGCACTTGGCAATACGGAATGACGGCAGATGGGCCTTAGCCGAGGACCGCCTTAGCGTTGACTGAGTGGTGGCCGAGAAACTGCCTGATGGTATCCGGAAGACCGTGAGCCTCATGTGGCCCAGAATAGATCAAAACAGGGCGGAAAGGCCCAGCAGTGGGCTCAAAACGGCTGATGATGATAATGATGTGTGACTACTCAGTAAAAAAGTGTTTAATAATATCTTACCTATTCTATTAAAATTTTCATACTACCTTCTTTACGGCTTACGTAAAGAAGTTTAGTTTCAAGCTTGGCTGAGGTAGGGTGAACTAAAGTAGGTATAAAACATACAAATGAACAAACCTTGAACATACTCTTTTTAATATATCCTTGAAAATGTCATAGAAATTCATGAACCTGTAAAATGGTTACGAAAAACATGAACACAATAAATTTTTCCATTTATAATCAATAATTTAAACATCTTGGAAGTCATTTAAAAGTTTAAACTCTTATTTACATCGGCCTTATAATAAGCGAATTCCTCCTCGTCGAGGTAAACTATTGTGTTGTTGCAATAGTGTTACTTATCTCTAATAATCGTAGGTCTGCAGATATCACCATTATTTTAAACCAGTATGACATGAAGGCGTCAATATATTTGTACTCACACTAATTATATTTTTATTATTTCATAACGACATCAATCTGTCGTCTTCTGCCTTACATAAAATGTTTATAACCAAATCGTACGATATACACTTAACATATTCCATTTCATATAAAACTTGAAAATATATGGAAATGTATAAACAATTCTAGTTTGCTCTATTTATATTTAATATCTTCCGTTAAATGTATCCAATGTAAATATTATCTCATAGAAAAAATGTCACCCTAAATCGGAACGCGTTGACGCGGACAAATTGATGAGTGTGGCACCTATGTACTGTGATCTGAAATCTTGATACAAGTATTAAATAAATTGATATAATATTAAATCTTTACTAACAATATATATGCAAAAACAAGTTAGCTTTTTTATATGTTTTGTTTAACGTCTCTAGACCTTAGACGATGAACATATATTTTTGCACACAAGTTGTGTGGGGCATAGAAAAAGACCTAGGAAACCTATCATCAACAAAAAAGTGTTGTTCCCAAGGTATATAAAAATCTCTTTTAGATGACAACTAGCCGTTGTCTATGGTATTACTCGCAATTTAATTTTTATAAATAAAATATGAAAAATAGATATATACCCAGCTAGAAAATTTTGACTTTAATTTTGTTTATGTTATTGTTTGAATATCATCTATATACAGACATGGGCATATCACAATTTTATTATATCTATGAAAATTATAACTCGGCGTCAAGACGTGAATAATTGGTATGTATATTAAAATTTCAACATGGTTCAATCAATTGTAAAAGTGGCCAAGACCCACAAAAGTTTGTGGCGCGGAAGAAGTAAATTAATATAGTCCCTGAGACTTACGCGAATATTCGACATTTTAAATTAAACAACTTTACGGATTATATCGCGGTTTATTTTAAATTTAAATTTAAAATAAACCGCGATATAATCCGTAAAGTTGTTTAATTTAAAATGTCGAATATTCGCGTAAGTCTCAGGGACTATATTAATTTACTTCTTCCGCGCCACAAACTTTTGTGGGTCTTGGCCACTTTTACAATTGATTGAACCATGTTGAAATTTTAATATACATACCAATTATTCACGTCTTGACGCCGAGTTATAATTTTCATAGATATAATAAAATTGTGATATGCCCATGTCTGTATATAGATGATATTCAAACAATAACATAAACAAAATTAAAGTCAAAATTTTCTAGCTGGGTATATATCTATTTTTCATATTTTATTTATAAAAATTAAATTGCGAGTAATACCATAGACAACGGCTAGTTGTCATCTAAAAGAGATTTTTATATACCTTGGGAACAACACTTTTTTGTTGATGATAGGTTTCCTAGGTCTTTTTCTATGCCCCACACAACTTGTGTGCAAAAATATATGTTCATCGTCTAAGGTCTAGAGACGTTAAACAAAACATATAAAAAAGCTAACTTGTTTTTGCATATATATTGTTAGTAAAGATTTAATATTATATCAATTTATTTAATACTTGTATCAAGATTTCAGATCACAGTACATAGGTGCCACACTCATCAATTTGTCCGCGTCAACGCGTTCCGATTTAGGGTGACATTTTTTCTATGAGATAATATTTACATTGGATACATTTAACGGAAGATATTAAATATAAATAGAGCAAACTAGAATTGTTTATACATTTCCATATATTTTCAAGTTTTATATGAAATGGAATATGTTAAGTGTATATCGTACGATTTGGTTATAAACATTTTATGTAAGGCAGAAGACGACAGATTGATGTCGTTATGAAATAATAAAAATATAATTAGTGTGAGTACAAATATATTGACGCCTTCATGTCATACTGGTTTAAAATAATGGTGATATCTGCAGACCTACGATTATTAGAGATAAGTAACACTATTGCAACAACACAATAGTTTACCTCGACGAGGAGGAATTCGCTTATTATAAGGCCGATGTAAATAAGAGTTTAAACTTTTAAATGACTTCCAAGATGTTTAAATTATTGATTATAAATGGAAAAATTTATTGTGTTCATGTTTTTCGTAACCATTTTACAGGTTCATGAATTTCTATGACATTTTCAAGGATATATTAAAAAGAGTATGTTCAAGGTTTGTTCATTTGTATGTTTTATACCTACTTTAGTTCACCCTACCTCAGCCAAGCTTGAAACTAAACTTCTTTACGTAAGCCGTAAAGAAGGTAGTATGAAAATTTTAATAGAATAGGTAAGATATTATTAAACACTTTTTTACTGAGTAGTCACACATCATTATCATCATCAGCCGTTTTGAGCCCACTGCTGGGCCTTTCCGCCCTGTTTTGATCTATTCTGGGCCACATGAGGCTCACGGTCTTCCGGATACCATCAGGCAGTTTCTCGGCCACCACTCAGTCAACGCTAAGGCGGTCCTCGGCTAAGGCCCATCTGCCGTCATTCCGTATTGCCAAGTGCCCTGTTCAACTCCATTTGAGCCCTAGTACACGATCGCTCACATCCTTAACTTTAGCCTGCTTGCAAATTTTGGTATTGGGGATTCGGTCTAAAAGAGTGATGCCAAGCATGGCGCGCTCTATAGCTCGGTGCACAACGCTGATTTTACGCATTATCTTCTTAGTGAGCCACCACGTCTCAGCAGCATATTTGGCAAAGCACATTGGTCAAAAAGACGGGTTTTCAGAGTTACATTGTGGGATGTCCTTGGATTTAAAAATATCGTTTAGTTTTCCGAAAGCTGCCCATCCTAGTTGTACTCTCCTGGTGACTTCTTCTATCTGATAGTACTTGGTAAATGATAAAACGTGACCAAGATAAACGTATGAGTCAACCCTCTTCAAAGCCACGCCTCCAACGTATATATCAGAAATTGTAATCCCAGATAAATTCCACATGACCTTGGTCTTCTTCATGTTCATAGTAAAGCCCACTGTTATGAAAGCGTCGTTTAAATTTTACAGTGTGATCTAGGTCATTCATTGTTTCGGACAAACAATACAAAATCATCGGCAAATCGTAAATGTGACAGATATACGCCATAGATTATAATGCAACATTTATCCCATGGAAGCGTTTTTACAACGTCTTCCACGACTGTTGTAAAAAGTGTAGGTGAAATCGGGTCTCCCTGTGTACCCCCGTTTTTGATTGAAATAGGGTTTCAATTTTTCCCTTGGCCAAATGAAGAATGATCGTTTTCCTGTTCCAGAATAGATTTCAACTAAACTCCTCAGTCCAGGTGGAACACCAGTAAATGATGTTCTCGTTGAACTTTTTATCGGTGCTATGTCTTATGCACAAACACCAGAGTCTTGGAAAAATGCCATTGTTGCCATTAAATATAAAAAAGGTGATCTTTGTAATTATAAACCAATAAGTTTACTCTCTCAGATCTACAAATTATATTCTAAAATTCTCTGCAATCTTCTTACCCAAAAGGTGGATGAATACCAGTCATCTGACCAGGCTGGCTTCCGGAGTGAGTACTCTATCATTGATCACATCCATTTAGTCAAGTGATTGATGGAGAAAAGTCACGAATACAATTATCCCCTACTATGAAGGTGAGGTTTCACAGACTTAGTAATCACATCATTTAATTTAATCTAGATTCTCGGCGTAAAATGTTTGCAAATATTCTATTTTATAGAAGTGCAATATTATGCAAAAACGATCAGAACTGAACTTTCAAAATTTACGGACTAATCTAAATTTAGAAGTTCAGTACTAACGTTAACAAATCAACTTTAAATTTATTCTTATGCTAATAAACATGAAAAAATTATATATCAACATATCGGCACTATAGTCTTGAATACAGCTCTAATGAATTCGATGAAAATCTAGGGTCACGAGTCTTTGGTCTACCAATTCCAAATCGATAAATGGATAGCGGATATGATTTTCGAAAATCATCAAATTTTCACCGAATGTGTATTTCTGTTGTCAAACTTTTCTATTCTATTTATAACTATTAACTATTTAGCGATTGTTATTACGAAAAATTATAGAAATCATTTGAAAGTTAAAGGAGACTTACCTACTAAAACGTGTTTTTTTTGGTTTTTGCTAGATATTATTAAAATAGCAAGAATTAGTTACTGTCTTGTATTATGGCAAAAAAGGAAGGTTTAAGAATGAGCATGATGATGGACGACTTTTGGATTCTTTGACCAGACAATTAGAACGCATTTTCATAAAAAAAGTCATGTACAAAAAAAAATTAGGACATTGTTTATTTGTGCCTAATATTGAACTGTTGAAAATACGATTGCATTGCTAACGATACCTAAATTCGAATCGGAAAAGCGTATATCAGCTACATTGAGCAACGCCAGCCATACACGCATTCTTGAATCGCTTATAAAATTTATTCAGGTCCTAATCGAGTTATCCGCGGGACAACCGCACGCGGGCTCAGTTCGTTTACTTTTCCAGTTAAGCACACCAATTAAAATCAAAGGATATAAAGCAGTTATCTCCAGTCTTTATAATCCGGGATTACGTCTCGTACCAGTTATTAAGCCCACATGGCCAGGTACAGCTTTTCAATATAGCTAATTCCTGCATATCCAACAGTCGCTGTCCTGGGCATTAGCTTCTGTATACCGTTATACGCTTTGATTGCGTTTAGAAAACTGATATCAAACATGATGGAAACTTTATGGTTTCTCATCAGCGTGGGGGTATTAAAAATTTCCAATTTCTAAATCCAATTAGTGATCCTAGACATCCTTTCGTTTATAGCCTTGATAATTGTGTGTGCTTGATGTTTCTCGTTATTTTATATTGGAATGGTTACATCCCATTGGGTGAGGTAAGTAGCTTGTAATAGTACTTAATCTTTTGCATGTCCGGTTACTATAATTTCTTTCTTTTCTTTCATAAGATAAAGAGAAAAATACTGCCTTCGCGGTATAGTGCTGAGCCGTATTTTATTAACAAGCAAGCAGAAATAAATATCTTTATACTGTTTAGTGACTGTTAAGTCTGTTGCCCTATTGCATTTCCTTCTTTTCGCATAGGACGTCCGAGCTATAGGTGTAAAGGAAGTCGAAAAAGAGTGTTTATATGTAATTTAGTGCACATAGATTTCGTGGTTGATTGATCTCCAGTAGATTGGCTGTCGCGATCACAATTTGGTTCAGAGAAGAACATCGGTTAGATTACGTACATGTACTGTAAGGGTAAATACTTACACTTGGTTATAAATGTTGTGTATTTCAATGAATTAAGTTTCTTGACTAATATCAGGAGAACCGTTATCTCTCGTGTCAACTTTTCTGAGAAACAATAAATATTCGGATGTAAATTTAGTAGATTGACGGCAATCCTGAAAATATATGTAATGAGAAAGACTGCTGGTACAATTGTATTTAATTCTCTTTCATTTTTATTTGTAATTTTTAGGATTTATTCATGCCTTTATAATCACAAGACAGATCAAGGTATGAGGTCATTTAATGCCATGTTTGATCCATCTATGAATCAGTGTGAAGATTACCTTTAGAGTTTAAAGTTATAGGACGAACGGTGGCTTTTCTATTTATATGTATTTTGTCATAATTATCTTCTTTAATTAAAACGAAAAAATAACATGGGAACGTTTCGTACACACGTATTTGAAATCATTACAGTGTACACATAAGCGCATGGAGAAAATTATATGTAATATTGTTTTATTTTTTTAAACAAACTCTTTCCTTATTATAAGATCAAAGTCTTGGATTACAAGGGCATTTTACAAACATAAATAAAACATATAGAAACACCCAGATCCTAAACAACTCTTTGTAGGTCATACAAATATTTGCCCCGGATGGGAATCGAACCCACGACCTGCGACGCCGCAGCTAATGTCTTAGAAACTGCGCCAACTGGTCAACTAATTATAAAATAGTATAATAATAACTAAAAAATAAAGTATCAGTTCTATTAAAATTCATTAAATTAGTTTTTTTAATCTCTATTTTTAAAAACTACAATAAATATGATGATAATCTTCTTATTTTATTGACCGAGGGAGCGATGCGGCTTATGTCTACAACTAGAGGTCAGTCAAAAACATTTTATGTATATATGTAAGTATGTACATATGTACGTTCCGCAATAACGCTTGAACAAGTTCTCCAAATAAAATAAAATTTAATTTATAATAAAATGAAATCTTTGGAGGAATATTAATACAAGTTTTAAGTTCTTTGAGCATTAAAAATTGGTTCAGTAGTTTATGATATATTTAAATGAATGTGTTATAATTTGAAGAAATAATACAACAGCGATGTCCAAGTTGTATAAAATTTTATTTAACAATGTGCTACACTTTTTGTTGACTATATGTACAAAAAAAACTATAATCTACATAAAGAGTATCTAATTGAATTAGAAATAAACCGAATAATTTCTTTTCAACTGAATCATCTTGTTCTGAAATCATTTGACAGGTGCCATTAAAACTTTTTTCCAATCATAATCCCGCGCAGACCTCCACCTGATTGGTTCGCATCAAATGTATTCCATCGGAATCGCGAGTTACTCATTAGCACCTGAAAAATGAAAGCAAACAATCGCGAGCACAAACACGTCGTACATCGCAATCAGCGCCACATCACGAGTTAAAAGAAACATCTCGACAACAAATCAGTGACAGCCCTGTATTTGCGGGACACACGGACACCGCGTTCGGTGATCGTTGGCTTATAAGTACTGTAAAGGTTAAAATAATTTTATTGAAATAGACATATATTCTAATGGAAAAGTAAATTATCAGCCTGTTATCAAATTGTCCACTGCGGAAAGACCTTCTCTAGATAAAGTGTATAGGGCATAGTCCACCACGCGGCCCCAGTGCGGAATGACGAACTTCACATATATATGCAGCCTCACGATATTTTGCTTCACCGCCGAGCACGTGGTAAGTCAGTACATTAAATTACTATTAAGAAATTGACAATTTCTTTAATGCCGGTACCGTGGTTTAGAGACTTTAAATTACCACCACTGTTCTAATGATACACAATTGTTTCTTCTTAAGTATCAACAATTTACGTACTTAAACCTAAAATTCAAGGAATTAAACAAAGATATATTATGTGAAAGATATACATTTTTGACTAAAATATAGTATTTGTCGTTTTTTAGGCCTACCAATTGATTTCTCAGAGTCATATCTTCGAAAATATCTTATAAAGTTTTGCTATATGTTAGTAGAAATAAGCATAAATAAACTCGGTAATCCGCAGAATAAGTATTAGCTGTGGCTTTATCATCCTTCTCACTTGTTTGGCCCATAAGAACAGTAGCTTGCTGTTATAGCTTAAAATCAAAATAAAAAAATTTTTCATTACTATAGGCGGAGTTGTAATATCCAATTAGATTTTTGTTCATTGAGTAGACTCCATGTTTTTTCTGTACTCTTGACGACATATATGCAAAACTTTATTATAATCAGTTGAATAGTGAATACAGGTAAGCGTTATAAATAAACCAACAAACAAACTTACACATAGATCAGTAACGAATACGTGTGATTTTGTTTAACATGACTACCTTATTTTCAAAGAAAATTGGAGGACCAACTTAATACGCTTAGAAGTTCATGGTTAGAATTGTTGGACAAAAGTCACTTAATTGATTGATTTTAAAAGTCCTCTCCCCACTACCTACTCCTAACTACTCAATGAAAAGAATATAAATAAAATTAGTTTGTAATATCAAAGAGATATTTTGAAATGAACATACTAAGAATTAAGTTCGTAGCTGTTTATTTTAAATGCTTTATATACAATTAAATAAAGAAATCTTTCGTCTTGTACACGATTTTTTCAGTCAACACTTAAAAATGTAAATCTGGTTGCAGTGGCAAACTTAATTTATTCTGTTGACCGTAATTAATTAACAATTATTTTACATGTAGTGTAACTTGCTGCCCGAACTTGACACACGGGTGTCGTATGCAAACCAGCACGGCACCCAATTAAGGGGGGTTGAAGAGCAAATTTTTCACTACACAGCCAACCCTATTTGGTTCATCCGTCAAAGAGTATCTCTTAAGCTGCACTCATACAAACGCCGATCAAGTGTGGATTCTTAGCACTCCAGTCACTGTATAAGGCGCCGCGTTTTAAATTAGTGCTGGCGATTGTGCGACACCAGAGCTCGTTGTTACCTGTATAGGGATAGGGATTGTCAATCGCGTCGATTTATCAGACGTTCAAGTCGGATCTTTGTCGCTTTACACTGTTAACATTTCTGGATGGTATCAAGCAAATGTCTTCGTTAGACTGATCAGGTTTTGCTGACTTGGCGTCACGCACCTCTGCAATTCTTTGCGTGGATAGGAAAGCTCTATGATAAAAGGAAAGTAGGGTCCCAAAATCCAGTTAAAGAAGCGAGGTATTTTGTAATTCACTTTTAAATGTTGGTCCATGGAGGCACTTCTTTTAACGGTAGGTCAAGTTTCTCTATCTAATTTTCACTGTGATAATAGTTGGGAATGTATCTGAAGATGATATCATCGATGATAAGAACAACATTGGTCACTTAAAGTAAGTGACACGTAATAATGTATAAATAAAAAAAAACGTAATTTTACTTTTTTATGTCTGTAATTGTTCCTGTATAGGCTAGCTAGATTTTTCGTGAAAAATTAACTAACATGATCCCACATAAAGATTGGTATGTATACAATATGAATAAGGAAACATGATTTTAAATGTTTTGTTGTATACATAACATTTTTATTAGGACAATAAAAAAAAAAGTAACAGCCTATTTTTAAATTGTCCCAATGCTGGGCAAAGGCCTCCTCAAGGCACACACGGCCCCAGTGCGGATTGGCATATTCTTCAACTTCACATATTAGATATGCAGGTTTCCTCACGATGTTTTCCTTCACCGCCGAGCACGTGGTAAATCAGCACTTAA
>DWHK01000210.1:0-16058 GCA_018247855.1 Graphium androcles | reverse complement strand
CCATTATATATCAAAAGTTGTAGCATTTACAATATTCATCAGAAAATATATAAATATGCAGAAACACTACTACATTTTGGAATAATATAGAACTATATAAAAGTCTAATTTACACATAGGGCCATTATAATTTATAAATCAATATTTGAATTGTCAAAACTAAAAAATTTTAGTCACTAAACAACTCTGTTTCATTAAATAAATATTGCAAACAATTTAAAATCAGTCTTTGGATGTTTAAAGGAAGAACACATTAGAGCATGAAATTAGTCATAGAAATTTTTTATTTGAAAAAGATATTGTGTGTCTATAATGCATCACAAATGACACCTCTTTAGCATTAACAATTCTTTCTAGCAATTACATAATACATGAAAATATAATATATATAATATTTACATACATCTAAAACTTAAGCCCACATTGTTGTTAAATTTCTACAAATATTTAAATTTTTTATTTTCTTGCCTTCAAATATATGAGTAAATAGGTTTGAATTATATACCATATAATAAGTAATATATGGATGTGATAATAAATGCTTTTTAATCTTTTTTAGAGTTAAGTGGTCCAGAGCATACATATAGCTCTATAATTGATAGTAAAATTAAAATTGAAAAAAAAACTCAAACAAATAAATATTAAACAACAAAATGTCAAGTATACAGCAGGTTAATTATAAATTAACAGTAGTTATATATCAACATCAAAACAATGTGCTGTCAACAGTGCCATAACTAGGTTGCCAGCGGTGCCCAGGCACAGGGCGCAGACTCTGAAGGGACGCAGAAATTACCAGATATTCCTATTTTATTGTCAGCGACACAAGAGATGGAATGCTCGCACTGGGCAAAAAACCTAGTTTCGGTACTGGCTGTCAAAGCAGTTCACAATATCAGGAGTATGCATGTAAGAAAAGGGCAATATGCAAACAAATGTTGTTAAACTTAGCTTAAATAAACTAATTTAGTGTTACAAGAAAAGACAACTCAATGGTTTTACCTTAATTAAAAATTTATAAAAAATACCTGATACAGAAAATAGGCAATATTATTAACTATGAGTTTTATCAACTTTTTCCTTACAGATAATAATGTTGCTAAAGAAAAATATCAATATATTCAACTTTAAACATTTACTTACATGACATACCCCCATTATTGTTAAATTATGTAATTATTATTATTAATATATTCCTGATTACATATGAGTTACTACAAAAATTTAGTCTCATTTATAACATCATAATAATAAATGCCAATATATTTTGCCTAAATTTTTTACATGTTGGCATCAAACAGACTACAGTCAAAGGCAAAAGAGTTTAAAAAAAGAATAACGCATTCTATTAATAGGTAATGTATAAGTAAAAAAAAACTGCATCACATCAAACTTTTTGAGTAGGTTTAAGAATATTGTTTTGTGTGTGACCGTATTACTCTAGCAACATTATAAAATCTACTTACAACCTACAGAAGTATAATATCTGAAAAGTACTGTAATCGGCTAACTCTAGGGAAAATATTTTGAAAAATAATCAATCATCTCTTTCGGGGGTCACAGCGTATTTACAGAATTAACACTTCTTATTTTTAAATACATGCGTTTCGTTGAAAAATGAAACTTAATACAAGTGACATACAGTTTACATTTGTATAGCGACGCAGTTTAACACGAAGCTTCGCGGCATATGTTAAGTGTGCATCATTTATCTGTGTGTTTATCTAGCGATTATCCGACATACGTCAATAAAACACGATAACGACGAATGAAAACACAATTTTACGCACAAAAGCGGATTATCCGTCAACATTTAGATTAAGTTGACGTGTGATAACATTGGTGTGGAGCACGTAATGAGGATAGTACAATTTTGTCTGAGATAACACGACCTATGGCATAACTGGAATTACCTGGAATAGTCCATTTCAAAGCTTTTGCCAACAGATAAAATAAACAGATGCTTTTATTCGATTACTTTGCCAACATTTATTTTTAACAACCAATAAAGGAGGTGTTTTTACTAATTTAACCTACATATATCCCAAAAAAAAAAATTATCTTTCTGTATGTTTGTGGCATCGTATCTACACCAAACGGACCTTTTACCTTATTTATTATTACCCAAAAGTATACTTTAAAAGCCTGTTTCCAGTAGCATTTTCTCAGTTTCTTGTAGGGTAATGGTTCTTGGTGATATGCAACCCAATAATATTTAATTTTGTTTTTTTTTATTGTTCGGCAATAGACACACATTCTGTGAAAATTTCATGTCTCTACCTATTACGCTTCAAAAATCATAGCCTTGTGACAGACGGACAGTGGGCTTTGTAATAGAGAACCCTAAAAAGCAGAATTGAATAAATCGCGTCATGATCAGTCGGTATAACTTTTTTTCACAAACATGTAAACGATTCAATAAAACGGGCGACTGAACATTTTTTGGACAGATTCCAATGATTTTCGTATCAAAACAAAAAATATTTGGGCTGAGAATAAACAAGATGTGCCCGCCAGCGGAATTTTGTTGTTGCGAAGAATGTTTTCACTTTGATTTCGGAGCGTAAACGTGTAAATATAAAGTTGCTATAAATCGAAAATAATTTCGGACGTGGCCCGTTCGCGTATAGCAGTACCATATTGCAATGTTAATAATTATCACGGCGAAGTTGAATATTGTACTGTGTATTAATCGTTATATTGAATGACAAAAAAAGATATATCCTTAGAAACCATGTTTGTGACCAGTTATAGACAGGTCGAGTAGTAGTTGTGACCGATGCCTTAGTTTGGGCAAACCAAACTAATGAAAGTAATTTCTAGCAATTATCATCATAACCTTAAAGAACTGTAGCCAAAAATGCAAAAGTAATTTCGGAATCAAAATTTTAATACGGATGAACCTTATATAAAAGGCGTATATCTAACACAAATTAACTATATGTATTTAATTGTAACTAACAACGATTATTTCAGGTGACAGAGCATAACATCCTTCCACAGCTCTTTCTTCACGGGACCTTAGCCACCCGTTCCACCGGGGAAGTACCGCTGCCCTACACAAAGTCGGCATAGAATAAAGTATGCATGAATTTTTGGATTGTCGGATAGCCATTCCTATCCCTTTCTTTTCCACTCCTTTCCCCTCGATATACTTAATATGTTCCCGATCTATCCTACCCGAGCAACCTGTTCTATCCAAGTTCTTAGGCTGAAAACGCAAACGCGATGGGTGGTGTGTGTGTCCATGGGAGACGGGAGCGCTTAACATCAGGTGAACCGTCTGCTCGTTTGCCGATCTATCCTAAAAAAAAATATTAAATAATATTGCCTAACAAGTGAATATGAAGTTAATGTTTAAATAATTTTATAACAATGTGTAAGCACCTAAAGAATTAAGTCAAGAAAACAGAAGGTTATTTTTGACATAGCTAATACATTGTTACCGTGTGTATTAATTTTGAACAACACGGCATTGCGTAGAAAGTTTCACATATTAATAAAAGGTAAAATGTAAACAACGCAACAAACACGCGAACGGCATTTACCTGTTATAGGGTGACCACAATTTGAACTTGGATAATCTCAAAAAAAAAGGACTAAAATTAATAACAATTGGCATATTTGGAAAACTTTGTGATCCGAAATTTGTACATTGGAACTAGGTTGTGATTGTGTTGTTGATTACTATTTGAGTTAAGCCAACCAACCCTGATTACTTATAGTACCAAAAAAATGTCTATACATATGTATTAAAAGTAAAACGACCCTACGCCTAATCCCTAACATTATCGGACCGATTGAAACAAAGAAAAAGAGAATGAACCTTTTATCTAAGCAAATATTTACGCATTACAATATCTTCTGTGAAATCGATCAATCTCTTGTAGATTCAAATTCAAAATATCTTTATTCATATGAAACGTCAAATTTTGGATTGGCAAACTAACCTCAATTGGGCAGGGAGACATGCCATATGCTTGCATTATTACTCTTATATTATAAAGGTTTAGGTAATTATAACCTATTCAAACGTGCGGTAAACGAGTATAGTTCTGATAGGAACAATGAGCGAATATTCTATATGTTTACATAATTTCGACGAACCATTTGCAGATTTATTCATATTAACATGGTCACCCTATTTATGCGTTACAGCTAAAAACGTTAAGTTTTATATCCGTCCCCTTTGGACGGAGTTAAGCGAGTGAAATACAAACAAATATGTCATTTCACTGCACGCGATCATAAAAGTAACCTAATGAGTAGACACGGAGTAGGTATTTTTGTTGCATTAAATAATTGTCGAGTAACACAAAACAAGAACAGCATGGCATGCATTACGAAAACCGCATTTTTCTTTACTATTATTTTAATACAGGGGACGGCGATCGAATATATATTAACAAGTGTAATTAATTGCAAATCTCCTAGACAAGAGAGAAAAATAAATACCGATATTAAACACTAGTGGATTTATACTTAGAGTTTTACTGTACCGTGTGTACTGGAATGTCCGCTCAAAATCAGACTTTTAATTATTATATTGATAATACAATTTAAACCAATGCACCCTTGGCTTTAATTTAAAATTCGTTTTTTTCATCTTCACCTTTTGTTACGAATAAGCCGGGGTTCGCACAATCTTCTTCTCAAATATTATAAATATATCGAATAGAACCGAATTAGTATCATGCTGCCACAGAAGGAATAAAGGTTAGCAACACTTTACAACTCTTCAGAGGTTGGCGTCCAAAAACGTACAATAAACACCATAAACGAGACGTGCGGATGGCGGACATTTGACCTTTTACCAAATTGGACGCCATCTTTCCAAAGTCTAGGAAAAATCAGTCGCCGTACTCTATATTTTTCCGACTGTGGATTTCGACACCGTCCAATGACAACACAGAACGATGTCCCGATGTCTGGTGAATGGGGTCATTGGGTATAACGCAGTATCTTCGGTTGCAGTGTGATCGCCTGTTTCATTTAGGAAGTAGACCGGTCTTTTTCAAGGCTGGCAAAGGTTACTTGTCTTCTATTTATCATTAAAAGGAAGAAACTGGCAAGGCAGGCAGACAGGAAGGGAGGTAATTAAATGCAATAATGCGGCCAATCGTGTTCTTCAGACGTTGTTTCGTGTGATATTGACGTACGAATCGATTGAGTAACTAAGTTGGTAATTTATCAGAATGTACTACTTGGGAAGGTTTTGTTGCTGCATTATTAATAATGATTCAAAAGTGACAAGTTTTTCCACCGTCAAATTTGTGACTACTTTGGTATAACGTCGATAGATTTCCCTATACTAGGCTTTTAATTTGGTATAAAATATTTTTCATAATTTGCTTTGCAATTTTAAGTTATTTAAATCTTTTATTACTGTACTTCTCTTTTCGCCATACATTAGTCATAAATCAAACAAGAGTTTTTCGTTAATAATACGTGTATACAGTTTGGTAAAGTTTCCTTTACACACTCAAATCACTTATTTGAGATTTTAATTAAGTTTTTACGATTAAAAACTATCGACATAGAGAACCGTAAGCACTAAGTATAGATGAAAAGCAAAATTTAGGGAATCTGGCAAATTTTATTGACTTTTATCTACAGTAAGATTGTTGTAAGCCATCACAATACACACCGGCAATGTTAGTATTGGCTTTTTGTGTACGTATGTATATCAACATTACTGAGAAATCGTATTACGAGTAATAAAGAAAAAGAATAATGTGCGTAATAAAGCGCGGGACAAATATATCTTGGCCGTATCGCGATCAAATTCGGGGACTCTGGCATGGGCTGGCAGGGCGCTCGGTGCAATTGGGTCACGGTATTCGGATGTTCGACGGCGAGTTTGTGCGTGGAACACGACCTAATGCGATTTAAATTTGGAACGCGGCATCATGAAGTTCGCTTATGGCCAGTACTGCTATAAAATGAGAAGTTATAGTATCGGTTTTCAAATTTACAGAAAGACCCAGTTTTAATTCTATGTAGTTACAATAAAACGAGATAACTCTATATTTATTTATTGTTTATATTATATATTTATTTTTCTCCTCATCGGTACTTTCCTTAACATCGGACGATAAGCGAAATGTAAGAGACATTGTATTAAATAAGAAAATGCTAACGATCTTTAAAAATTTTGTTGTTACAATAAATAAACCTAATATGATAAACGCTGTATTAGAGTACAAAAACTTCAAGTAGACATTCTGATAAATACCCACGAACTAAACGGACACTAAGCATATACTGTAACTGACTGGTGGTTCAGGGTAAAGTGGTCTGACGAACCTTGGAGGTTCACATAAATTAATATCACAGGACATTGAGCCTAATCGCTTCACACGTAGGTCTCATATTCGCAGGCGCCGAGGCACCGGGCCGTCCACTAGCTGGACCTCTCAGAGCCAGTGTCGAGGTCCGTGGCCCGGGCCGTGGGCTAGCTGATGGACGAGCTGCTGGACGTGGAGAGCGTGTCCCTGCCGAGCTCGGCCGCCATGATCGCGATGGTCAACTCCTTCCGCGCCTTCTGCACCACCCACACCATCAGCGTTATCCCAATCAGGATCTGAAAGATATATGATAAAAGTTATCCATATTTACATAGTCTCATGATAATTATGATCATGACTGTGGCTTGAGTTGTTTGTTTGGTTGAACGCGCATATCTTAGGAACTACTGGAAAATTTGAATTGGAAATTTATTTTATCCCATTAATTGAGGAAAATTCTAGGCTTTATAACATCACGTTGTAACCAATAGGAGCGGAGCATTAATAACAAATGTCGCACAGTCTCTTTTATGTTACGCAGTCTGAAGGGTGTTTTTGTACCCATATGTTCAGCAGCATCTTCACACAATTCTTCTTTCTATCAGTGAAAGCCGTATGAAAATGAATATAGCAATTTTTGTGATAAGCCCAAACAAACACAAAATTTTTATAATTTATAATATGTAGTAGTAAACAACTGAAACGATATGTTATTCTTTGTTGTTACAAGGGCGTTCGGAAACGTCAAATAACTCTTTGTCAGAAAAAGAAATCGTACATGGAATTAATGGAATTCAGTCTTACATGTTATTAGCTTTTGCCCGCTTCTTATTAATTATTTCTTCGAGTTAATCGATATTTTTTCCCGGATCTTTTCGATTATTTTATTCGGTAGGACTTTCGTTTTTTGTATCCTCAGATATAATATTGCATATTTCTCTCACATTATATTTCATGATTTCTCATGCATCTGTTACAGTACAAAAGTGCGAACCTAAAATATAACATACGCTTAATCGTGGTCCTTTTAGGCCTGATTGTCTAATTTATTAGTGCATTAACCCCTGGGAAAGGTGAACAACCAGATTCATATCTATCTTGCAATACGATTACCTTGTATGAAGAAGCAAGAAAAGTGCGCAAATAAACATTGCTCACATTCATCCAATAACCGATAACAGAACTGATTTGTTCCCTTATCGCTTGCAATAATTTTAATTGCGACAATAAAACGGCTATAGGAAAAACAAGCGAGCGATTTAATTTTTCCTCGTTCGGTGGCATGTCGACATGGCGGCGTTTCGTAAGCCCCTCACCCGTAGGGTTGCCAACTATGCTGAAATAATATCTATATTTACACTGTGGAAAAATATATGGGACGCAAATGATTTTAAAGATACCGATATTTTATTTCGGCCCCGCACACTTGTAACAATTGTGTGCTGATAATATATACCACTTCAAGTCGCTTATTTTACAACTGATACTAAAGTAATATCAGATTTATCAAAGCGACTATCTCATATAAAAAAAATAAATACATCTATGTCCTAAACAAACGTGTTCGCCGCAAACTTGGACCTCGCGGTTATTTTATTTTACATTTATTTCAATATCTCTTAAACTAGTGAACCGATTTTGATGCCAAACGAACTTAAAAATTGTACTAATAATACCTACATATATTCCAAATTTTACATATATACATAAAAGGTGATTGCACCTCAAATGTAATTGTAAACCTCACTCGCTTCGCTCGCTCGGTCAATAAAAAGATTGAGATTAAATTTATTTTCCGGATTGTGTACAACCAGCCCCGGGTGTGGAATAAAAAGTAATTTTAATTCGGATTATAACTTTATATCTGTTCTATCATATCCCTGACTAGCAGCAGGCTTGTGGAAAAATCTAGGAGTATTGACAGTTTCCCTATAATTTGATTTATAATGAGGTTGCAATATGGAACCTTGATGGATAAAGTTGTATAGAATAAACACGGGTGGTTCTTGGTAAACCTATGTTTTTCCTGCAACATCACTAATTTCATATATTTTTTATCTAGCATGCTCCGGATAGGATGGATCCTTCGCAATATGTGGACCTGAGTAAAATAGTCAAGTTAAATTTGATTACTGTATGAGATGCCTTCAAGGTTTTGTGTACAGACATAATACCATGGAACTGATCTACATTGCGAAGTTATATGTCCAAAACGACAACATTTCGGTAGCAAATTAAGTACAGTGGGGATTCAGGTAAAAAAGGAGTTAATATAGGAAGGAAGTTTTTGTCCTTAAAAGATAAAAAATTATCAGGGTAGGAATCTATGGGCTTTGATTATTTCACCGTAACTACTTGGTACAGAGCTGAAATTATAGTGACCATTCTATTCATTGGGACTTAATTCACATCCGGGTAACATTATACGATTAGATAACAGCCTCTTATTTAGCAACAATAAGAACTGGATGGGATATAAAAATAATTTGCGTCGATTATCGGTTTAATTTCAACAGAAATCCTGTTTCTGCCTAGTTTTTTGAAGTTGTTGTGGTCGAAATAGCAAACGTCACCATAGTCGATTATTGGGAAATTTTAGGCCTGCACGAGAGTTATTTTTATCTTTGTTGACAGAAAGTTTTAAAGTCTATACAGACAACGCAGCACACTCGTTACTTACTGACTTACACTGGTCATATGAAGAAACCTCACCAGAATGGACCGCTGTCGTTCCCTACTTGATGCTTCAAGACGATGACAAACTTTTATGGAGGAGTTTGAAATAACATTCAGAACCAATGTTTTATTTAATAATTCCGTGTTTGTTGCCGCGGAAGACTTAAAATATCAAATACTAGCTCTTTGAAAGTCATGAGCTTTGCAAATGTATTCCAATTTTCTGCTAAGGCCCCGAAACAAGAAAGAACGGATGCAGAGGGCTCTTGTCCATCGAGGTTGGATGATGAAGATTTTAAAAAAGTGTTGTGAAGTTTTATTTTATTTTCATACTTTTTGCCATGCTCTAAGTCAAGTTTTAAGTTCTGACCCAATTACCGTGAAATTTTTATTATATTATAAACTAGCATTACACGCATTATTTTTGATAGTTTTGCCCATAAATCAATAAACAAAAAAAAACAACTTTAATATTAGATATTTAGACATTCATTTAATAAATATACAACTTAGACGACAATTATTATTTTGAACACCGGGTTCTTATAAAACATTAAGATTTTTGCTTTCATACAACTCAAAATGTATTCTTACAAACACGCCTAAATATATGTATCACTTTAATTGCTGCCATAAGCCATTTATTTTGCAATCTGAGTCTTAATGTAGGATTAAATATGAATGATATACCTACTTACATATGTACATTACAATTTTAAATTATAAAAAAGGAACATAACCTAAGAAAAGATATTTATTAGGTAGGTAGAATATGGCTACGATGTGGATAGAAGATGATTTAAAGTTATTTACAAAAAATTAACTTTGAACAGAAATGTTATTTAAATTCCGGCGTTGTATTGCCTATTAACCGAGCCAAAAACAAACTATCGTATACTAGATATTGTAAGAAATATTTTATTTTGAAAGAGCAACCGTTTCGTCGCGTTTCGCTCTTCTCGGCAGAATCTGCTCCCCGACCTGGCGGTACCTTCCTCACGAACATTGATACTATGACAATGTAAAAATTTGACGCTTCACAAGAACGCGCAAGCGTCTATGTGAATAAAGATATTTTAGACAGATCTTACAACACGTATTTTCTTTAGTAATAATAAATGTGAAAACTCACGTGCACACGTATGCACTTCTCGACGGTGTCGCCGAAGAACACGTCCGACTGCTTGCCGGAGAGCACCCACTTTTCGTACAGCTGCAGGTTCTTCTCGGTGGGAGGGATCAGCCAGAATACTTTCGCGCCTATAATTATAGTTTTTACGATGATTTTTTTGTGAACAATTTTAAATAAAAAAGATAATTTAATTTAACTTATATACGATTAAGGACAGTGACGTTTATATATTACGAAAACAATTGCATATATAGCCCCAAAGCATGTCAGTCATGTATACTGAATACACAACTAATATTTTCTACTTAATTATAAGTTTCATCAAGATCTATATTAAAGTACAAACATGATGGCGCAAATTAAAAACATCATGCAAAATGACGATTAAACAGCAATTTTAACAAAAAATATATATAAAAAATATTTAATCTTATATTCTTTGTTATCGTACGTTGACGCACGAATATGTAATAAAAATAAAGTTTGAAATTAATTCTTTCAAACTATCGATCGATCGAAATATGTCCCTCAATATTGAAAAAGCTCAGTCTACATTTCATGTCGTAAGATGTGAAATATTATAATTCCAATGGACGCTTACCTCGCAAAATGTGATACCACACGGAGGTACCGCCGAAATCTATATGGAAATCTGTGTAGCATCCCTTCACGGACATGAGGCAGTACTTTTGCACCTTCGGGTACATCATGTCGTCCAGGGCGTTGGTGGACTCGGTCTGAAAATAATACATTAAAATTTTAATTGCTAACATCACGAAGGAGGCAACCCGTGGCGTACTTGCAAGGTACTAAAAAGATCTTGGGTTTTCTGATTAGCTACTATAAAATGACAAGTGTTATTGAACTTTCTTTGAGAGCGCTAATGCTGAAATAACTTCGTAAAGAGTCGACAATTCAAATGCATTTATTACGTTCATTCAAAACCAAGATTACTTTACTTTCAACCTTGTTGAATGACTACTGCCACACGTAAACGTCAGTTGCAAGCATTTGTAAGAACGGACAGATATTTTACCTCATGTTTTATCATGTAAAAGCATATAGAAATAACTATATATGTTTATAAACTTAATATTTTATTTATAGAAAAGCGATAAATGTTGTTAACTCTACGACTGCCAACTCAATATCAAAAGCTTTCTGATTGCTTCTACCACTGCAATTATTTTCACTTCATTATGGGCTGCATTCACGATACGTCCAAACGGCGTAACGTGTTGGAATTTGGATGTTTTTGAGGTCCACACCACACGTCGTTTTGCCCAGGTGCTTTTGGAATGGTAACGTTCCATTGAGTCGTGCGGACGTTTCGTGACTGCAGCCCATTAGTCCTACACATATTGAAAAGTAACATATGTGGTATAATAAAAAGAAAAACCTTGTATTCTTAAAAAAGGTCGTGTAATGTATTTTCGTACACAGTTATATAAAGCGCGGAATTGTGATATTACACTATTTTACATACATAAATGTTAAAAAATATATTTATTATTTCAAGAATTCTACACTTAATATAGTCTGGAAACATTTAAAGTTTACAGTAATTGTTTTTTTTTATTAATTATTTTATACAAAAGAGGCAAACGAGCAAGTGAATATAACCTGAATTTGGACTATGAGTTTATATGGAGCTAAATTAAAACTGACAATTTCATACTAAAGCGAATGTTGCAGGGCAGAAAGCAATTCAGTCCTATTTTCAATCCACTCAGTTCAGTTTATTTTAAAGCTCTATAGTTATAATTTAAGCATTATCTAACCTGAACATAGCTTATTGTCAATTTCAATCATTAAAAAATAATCGATTGTTGAAAAATTATTCAGTAAAAGTAAACCACAATTTTTTGAAAATGTTACGTCCGACAAATAATTGAAATATCTACGTTTTTGTTTTCGCAATTAGTCTTAATTATTTAGCTCTGGCGTCCAATGAAGCTACGAGTTTTAATGGCATACGCATGAAAACGTTATGACGTAGTTACAATGCTGTTTATAAGAAAAATACAGTATATAGCGCGGAATTTAACACAGTTTTAGACTAGGTTAAGCCAACCTTTGCTTTTCCTTGAATTCTGCTTCATCCCTTGACCCACAATATACTATTACACACTTGACATTATGACATTATTGTTAAAAGAGAATTTACAATTTGTACTATACAGCCGTGACTTTATTTCCAAATCCGTTTTTGACACCATTATAACTTGTAAAACCCTAAAAATAAATAATAATAAATCCTTCTTTGTATATTAATATGCTGTCCTTCTTTTACCACATTGCAGTTATAATTATTGGGCTAATTTGATCAAGAATAGCTATGGGCTAATAATAACATTGCCAAATACAAAACAAAATACACAAATCAGTCTTCAATTCAATATCATCTATGTTGCTAATCTAATCATATTCAATAACTTAATATAAGTTTTGCTATTATATATTTGACCATATTTAATATCAATATCTAAATTCGTCAAAAAAAGATAGAACAATAAAAGGTGGTCCGAGAATAGTGAAATTACGACCATAAACATTCAATTTTGGCATTCAGTATTCCTTCTTTAATGGTTAACATTTACAAATCTTACACTCACCCAATTTGTGTAATATTCTTATGATGAGATCTAGAGATTTCATTTTACATGTTTTAATTACATTTTATTAATGGATACGCTAAAGACTATGGTGAAAGGTGAAAGTGAATGATTGGCGAAGGGTGGTTAAGGTGAATGAATATGATTGTAGATTTTATGTAAATATGATGCCAAACAGGGGCACTAAATATTTTAATTGCTTTGCTAACATATTTAAGACAATATTGCAAAAACAAAATGGATAATCTTAGTACTGTGACAATTGATATGTGGTGCTTAAGCTAACTCCAATATAATGTGTTGTTCCACATGTAAAATAGATCTGTTAAGATTTCCTTGTACAAATAGGTGTGGATAATAACGATACATGAACATGAGCAAAGATGATTCGTCTGTAAGAAAAAACAGAAAGAGATAGGCGAGATAAAAATGAAGGAAATGTGGATATGCCACAGACAAATGAGCAGCAGGTAACTGAAAGAACCAAATAATGAAACAGGCATTTATTAGTAACGCAACTTGAGCCATGTTTTCTCTCTGGGTCAGTCTAGTGAATTTGTTTAACTTGATACTCAAGTGAAAATAAATTTCATCGCAATCACTTGCACTCTAAAGGAGGCAACTCGGAGCAACGAGTAGATTCAGAGAGCGCTAGTTTTGATGCCACTTTACTAATTAATTCACTATAGTTTACATTCATCAATGTCATCAGGTTATAAACTACAATCTTTCATGAGTTTGTGACACTCCCATAGGCTATTAGGGCAGAGGGCAAATAGGCAAAGTTATTGAAAGTGAAGCCACAGAAATTGTCTTCAATGTATGTTGTTTACATGGCTGTTGTGAAAAACGCAAGAAAGATGTTACTTGAATAGAACATCAAAATGATCTTAATTTGGTACATATAGTGGCTATAAAACAAGATTAAACTACCCAATTTTAGTCCATGGTTACCAATAATAATGTTATTATTTGAAATCACATTTACACAGTATTCATATGTAGATAAGATATCAAATTAGAACAGTGAAGAATGTTGTTAGGGATCAGCAGACATTCGTAACGTCATTCATGTCCTCCATGTGAAGCATGGGAGCTGATAAAGGAAAGCAAAAGCAATGGTAATGAATAAAGGTTAGATAGGTAAGAGACTCACCTCGTCGTGTTTCTGGTCGGTGGCGTTGCGCTCGTCCTCGTCGTCGCTGTCGTCGTCGGGCGACGAGTCCCCGCCAGAGCCCGCCGCGTCTGCCGCTACCTTCACTGTGAGCCACACGTTCATATATCCAACCGGTTAATAATAATATCCTCCTGACAGAATTTTGGCCAAGATACTACTAATTCCAATCTACTCAGAGATCAAACATCTACGCATTTATTATAGTGCACAAGTGTACATATGTTCATTTACTCATGTAATCCGATGGAATGGATATCCGACACGACCGGAGAGAGATCAGGTGCAGGAACCACTTTTTAGATGCCCATCCGATCCATGGAATATCTTAATTATCAGGCAATCATTATTTTAGCTTGCATCATCCTAACCAAATTAAGAAAAAACGACACAAAATCATTATTATAATGTATTGACAGTTGCAAGATGTCCTCACTCTTGCTTTGCTATCACAAGCCAATTTGAGTTGGATAACCGACACGATCGGATAGAGATCAAATGCAGCAATGACTACATTAAAACAACTTCACGCTACCAGTGTGTGGCTTTTTTACGTGCCATATAATTTAAAACAATAAAATTATGTATCCTGACTTGTCATTAATGCATCATTTGCATTCATGAAGTTGTCCTACCCGAACTTTAGCAACAGATAGCCGCGCCATCTATCGGGTCCTATTGTGAGTCTAAACCATCTTGGGCCCCACCCGAACAAACAAAATTTCATCAAAATCAATCCAACTGTTTAAGAGTATAATGACAAATACATGCACAGAAGATTCAGATATATATATCGATTACTTAAATACCATTTGACCACTTATCACAAGATCTCACCCCAACTTGAAATTTTGCATAGTTACTCCTTTCGCGGTGTAGACGCTCACTAAGAATTATGAGAAATGTACAAGGGTGACAGTGCCAGTAAAGCATAAATAACGTTCTATAGTCTACTCCAGTTACAGGTATGACAAAAGGTAAACAAAAAACTCACTTATTATGCTGAATTACTTGTAAATTGCATAATATCTGCAGAAACTGACTCATTCTTACTATAATATTATCTCTCTGTATCAAAATTTTTTCCTCATTTTAGGGCCATTATTTGTATAAGTGTATCTTTAATTTGAACAGCCTATACTATATAATAAACTCACCGGGTGCCGTAGCCTGCTGGGGCGCAGGGTTGACGCGCGCCCGTTCCCTGTTGAGCTCGTCGTAGCACTGTAGACAAACGCGTAGCGGCTTCTCGCTCTGGCCGCGTAGCACGAACCGCTTCGACGAGCACGGACCGCACACAACCGAGCCGCATTTGCGGCAATGATGCTGTGGAAATAATAATAGTTAATTTTTATAGAAAACAAGCTTTTGCCCACAGCGTTGTGCGCGTTAATGTTGAATTTGTCACTTATATTTTTTTATCAACTTCAAAAAAAGAAGGAGGTTCTATGGTTCTATATTCAATTGAACTTTTTTTGTTGCTTTCCGCCATTCATGAATCGATTTTCATTCTTTTTCATTTAAAACATACTTACGGATTGGTCCTATAAAATTTTCATAAATTATTGTAGATTAATTCTTAATTCAAATTAAATGAAAAAAATACATCACTAAAATTCCTTCTTTTTTCCAGGATTCTTTCCATTTGCCTAGACTCATTTCTTGTTTATGTATACCAGATGTGAACTTGAAATATGTTAATGCTTGTGCACAAAGAAGTAATACTGAACAAATGTTTAGATGATATTTTTGTATTGTGTATTAAAAATTCCATAATGATTGGTCAATTAATTAAGATTTTAAAGTGTAGCAGTAACACAAGATTACAATAGTATTTGTTACACAATACTTTAAATTTAATTTTATTTAAACAAGCTAACAATTGCACTTGCATGCATTAACAAATGGGTGAATGGTTACTATAGGCAATTCGGATCCAGTATATGGATTGCTACTGCCATTGACTGTGTTAATTGTTTGTATGGGGCAGCAGGAATAGCCCTATAATCAGAGCATACTTAATGGAAATGAGGTTTCACCATGAAGAATGCAGTCATGTATGCTTAACGTGACCATACGTCCCGTTTTAAACGGGACTGTCCCGTTTTCCCAATAATCTAGTTCCAATTTGTAAAACGTGTTAATTTTTGCTACAGTTGTTACACTTTTAAACA
>DWHK01000209.1:0-16065 GCA_018247855.1 Graphium androcles | reverse complement strand
GCACTTACGAGTACTATGTATGGACAAAACAATTTTTTTTTAAAAATTCAGTACGCCGCCTAGATTTAATAAAAAATTTTATAGTAATTTTTTTGTAATAACCACAAGTAATAAGTACGAATATTGTGTTTTTGTATGTTCATATCTGTATTTTACAGTGAAAATTAAAAATTAGGGTGCTGCCTGATTACATGTTTTATGGTTATTGCGATAAAAACGCTCCTGTGGGGTTATTTTTAACACGCTTTTATCAACTTCATTTAATCGACAATTTAATAAAAGTTATTTTTAACTTACTTCTAATAATCGTATTTAAAGAAAATTCGTATTATTATATAGTTCAGAAGACATGACATAATTTGATGTCTTGGAAATCATTTGATGATGGAGCCAGGGTGTGGATAATAAAACTTTTCACTAGCTTTTAGTAAACCTCTCGAGTTTTGCAGATCCCAATAAATTCTTCTTGATATCGAAGGTACCTGATATTGGAATGAATAAGTGAAAAGTAGGACTGAAGAAAGGGGCTATTACAAAATCCGTTCGACTTTAGCCTAATATATATGAGTAATAGAACTCTTTAATGGCTTCTAGTAAACCCATCTAGTTTTGATTCATATATTTTACCGAAATGAATGCATTGAACATGGTAAGAAAGA
Source organism: Graphium androcles (assembly GCA_018247855.1). NCBI lineage: Eukaryota > Metazoa > Arthropoda > Insecta > Lepidoptera > Papilionidae > Graphium > Graphium androcles. The sequence continues at coordinate 15,406 of DWHK01000209.1, read as the reverse complement.
AACCTTGTACTCGTGATACAGTAGCAGAGAAGGGGAGGAAGCTCGTCCAGTTGCGCACAAATTTAAGCATAAGCGTTCAAAACATAATTAAAATAAGACTTTAATGTCAACAAGTATATACATAGTTTATAAATGTAAAAAGCACGTTTTTATGCGTAGGTAAAGCACTAAAAACAAAAATTATCATAAACAACTTACAGTGAGGTCTTTAGGCGTCAAGCAAATTGTTCGATAGTTATTTTAATTAATTCGATAATTTCATTCTATATTTTCTTTGGATACAATGTTTTTTTATTGATCATGTGTATTCTTTACAGTATTACATAATTTAAACAGAATATGACTTAATGAGATTTTTATGGTTCCTTTTTAATAACGGTGTATTTAATTCTGTTTATTATATAAAAAAATTAAGTAAAATACTCGCTTACTTATTTTTTTTTGAGTTTCCAAGCGAATACTACACAATTGCAGAAAATAATAGACCGTATTTTATCTATTTTTTAATTAATTTTATAATTTCGACGTATAAAATGCTTTTCAATATTCATGGTGACAGGATCAATTAATATGTTAGACGTCTTGGTGTCAAAGTAAATTCGGTTTACCGCCGGTTTAGGTTTTATTTAAATATACACAGTAATACAATAAAAAACCTTCATTTAATGAAAAAAATTGGTCGCAGTACCAGGTCAAAGTGAACTTGTGGCGTAGAATATTAAACGGCAATAAAAATAATTGGGCCATTTGAATTGCCAGAGACATTCAATGGTAGAAGTTACCTCCATTATTCAGAGAAATACTGATATTTATGATGATACTTAATCTTTTTGAAATTAATTATCGTGCCGCTCGCAGATCAATGAGGCTAAATAATGACGGTTGTCGTGTAATGAAGTCAAACTTAAACATTTTGTGACCTCCTCGATCTTCAGACGCATTAAACAGAAAGTTTATGGTAGGCTGATTAATAGTATAGAGGAGCCTTAATAACGCATTTGTGTATAGTGACTTAGCTTATACAAGACATACCTAGAAATACGCATCGCATCACTTTACCATTTTTACGACGATGCCATTCTGCTTTTCTAGTAAATAGCGCGCGATACGAACATTTACTGAAAATTCAATAAAAAAGTTTTAACTGTCGATGTCTTTATAGTTTTGAAATCAATATTATTTTTGTACTAAAATTGCGTTATCCGATCTTTATATAGTAAAATAACATTATCTCATATCTAAAGCCAAACAAACGCACGCACGCAACACACGCATGGGAACACATCAGTGCTAGATTGAGCGACACTATAGTTTATGAGTATTAAAGTTTTTCAAACAAAAAATAAAATAGATGAGAGGATACCGCCTTGTGGAACACAACTTGTGATACCTAGCTAATTTGCTTGCTGCCGCTTCCGAAGACATGAGAAAAACCATTCCACTGCTTGTTCGGAAACCATTAAAAGAGAGAAGATAGCTAAAGCATATCTTGACTGACGGCGTTGAAGATTCGAAAAGTCAATTAGAACCATTATCGTGACCAAGGCGTTTTCCATGTTTGCTCTAATGTCACCAGTTACTTTAAAAAGAGCAGTGGTAGTACTGTGACCAGGTTGAAATCCGTATTGTAATGGACTTATTAAGTTGTTACTAAGAACAAAATGAGAAACTTTTTTAAAGGCGCAGGACTCAATTACCTTGGATATGAAAGGCAGAATGGAGGTAGATCGATAGTGAGAAGGAAGGGAAGGATTGGAACATTTCGGTAGAGGAAGAGTATTACTACATGAGAAAGTGTATAGTGTGTTCCATCTTCCAAGGAATAATTATTTTATGGGTTATTGCTGAAATAAGGAATTATAAATAGTAACTCTCATTCGATCAACCGATTTTATGGCATCCAACTGCATTAGATTCATATATTTTAACTAACTCTTTGAAGCCTTCGTGATCTAAGAATAGACTTAGGTAGACGTCTTGACGTTATGTAAAAGAGTGGGAATTAAGTAATTTCATTTACATGATGAATTATACATACATGTTTGGGGGCCCAATTACTTAAAATTTTAACAGCTGTAAAGCATAACTTTATTAATCATGTTAGGGAATTGATTTAACGTAGGTAAATAAGTTCGTAAATATGATTGTTTAATATTTCTTATACTGCTTAAACGTAAAAGCATGTAAGTACATATTTTCACGTGACACATGCTAGCACATCAAAAGTCTCTGAAAATCTCTCTTTGAGTTTTGAATTATGTAATATCGTGTGGCGATGAAAAAAATATTTTAATAAGCTCGTTAGTGAAAGCTCTTCTGTTATGAAATTTTTCGTTTAGTTTGCTAGAATTTTAATTTTTTATTATGAGCCACAATGGATGTTCTGTATAATAATATGCTTATTTATATTTTCAGACATTTTTTCCACTAAGGAATATGCTGTAAGAAAAACTGATTTTACGATTCCAATTATGAATTACGGTTTATTCTCTATATTATACATAAATGAAAAATAAAATTGCCCAAAGTTTTTACGAGTACAATCATTTTAATTGATTGATTTATTTATTAAATAAGGATATATTTACATACAGATGCAACTTAATGGCATATTGATCATCTTATTCCATTAGTTATTAACCCCTGACGCGAAAACGACGGGGTGTTATGTGTTTGTCGTGTCTTTGTGTGTGTGTGTGTGTCTGTCTGTCTGTGACATCGTAGCACCTTAACTGATAAACCGATTTTGATTTTGTTTTATTTTGTTTGAAAGGTCAACTAGTCGGTAGTATTCTATTTTCTTCAAGCTATGTTTGATGAAAATCGGTCCAAGATGACCGCAGCCACGAAATGGTGGCTTACATACTTTTTTCACATGGCATCAAATGAAACGGCTTAACTAGTAGAATATTTATACACTGTATATTTCAAATCCAAGAGGGCCGACACCGATTTTATATTTTTACTTTTATTTTTTGTATCGGGGGTTAATTCAAATTTTATTATACTTGTTCAGTTTGTTATCTATCTGTCCGTCTGTTAAGACCCTTTTTCTAAGAGACACGTGCAGATATCGAATTGAAATTATAACCTAATTAATCTAAAGTCTAGCTGTATAAATAATAAAATTATTACTTTACACGAACAAAAACTCAAGTTAAGCCGTTTAAGGCGTATATTAACGAAAACGGTCTTAACAGACGGACAGACAGATAACGAAGTGATCCTAAAAGGGTTCGTTTTTCATTTTGTGGTACGCAACTGATAAATCTTGTAAATTCGTTAATTATAACAGTGTACTACACATTTATGTAAATAAAAGTAAAAGCGATATATGATATATGAATATTTTGAAGCTTTTCACAAGGGAATCAAAACCTGAAAATAAAGATGACCCATGCTTTAAATGATCTTTCTCCGGTCGTGTCGGGTATCCGTCCCATTGGACTATAAGAGTAAAGGAACTGAGAACTGTTCACCTGTATCTGCACGTACGCTTGTGTACTATAATATCTCCGGCGTAGTTGGCTGATTTCCGAGTAAATTGACCACTGTGGCTGAAATCCGGTCAGGAGGACTTTATTTATTTATGAAAAATATGTACACATTAGAATTAAAAAAAAATATGTACTGCCCGTATCAAAATAATGTACATATATATGTTATAGTCTAAGATCGATATGCGGCCTCTTCGCGAAATGACTGGTTTTTTTAACTTTTTTTCTGGACTAGGTTTAACCAACCCCTTTCAGCGAACCTCAAAATAGAGTCCTATTTCGGCCTTTAACTCATGTATTTTTAGCCAAACGTTGAAGGTAACTTAATCTGTTTCGGGCTTTGCTAGTTTATCCTTGAAGCAACTTAGGCATATTTGGTCAAAAGTTAGTATGTTCTACATAGGTTTTTTCATGTTAGCTATTTCTTTGTGGATTCTAATAAATTAATTTGTTTAAATCTTTTTGAACGTGCCACCAGCTGGTATATAAACTCAATAATTAACAAAATAGTGTTTTGACTAAAAATTCAGAAAAAGAACCTGATGTGAATATGTTAACATGATGTTTATGGCGAAAATTACTAATTTGAAGAAAAGTGTTCATTTCATAATGGAAATAAACGAAAATATGAGGATATTGTTTGTGAGGTAGAATCTGCTAAAGTTGCTGTTAAGAATTTCTTTTTTTTTCTAATTTCTACAGAATTGTCGTATTAAAAGTTACGACGTTGTGTTTCGAAGATGAAAATTGATTACGTCCTTATCACACGGGGTCTATCTGATCTTAATGTGAAAATAAATACCCAAATATATATAAGAAATTGATGTAAAAAGTAGCATTGTACTAACAATTTTCTGAAACGGCTTTTTTTGTGGGACGACAAGCTCATGTTGGGCAAGCACTGCAAGATTCGAAAAAAAAATTCATCAGACAGAGAAAGACTTAGAAAATGCTATAAATTCGTCCGATGAGAAGGAAAATGACACTGATGATACTAATAAGTAGCAACTTCTTCATTTAGTTAGTAACGTAATTATAAAATTTTATCTTTATAAACAATTATCTGAACAAAACTTTCCACCAATCGCGATGAAACTGTAACCGCACTTATGCCCAGCATCGATAGAACCAAAGGAGATTTTGGAAATATTATGGGCATAATACAAGAGAAAACAGTTGATGGTTTCTACAGAGTAGAGACGAAACACGAAAAAATAAATACAAGAAATTTCGTAATTTCAAAGATTTGCCTGACGTTCAGTCTTTTTTTAAAGAAATCAGTAAAAGATTGTAAGTTTAGGGGCCAAGTCTTTATCATGGTGATCATCAATTCAAGTTCCGGTATATAACTCCAATAGAGGTTATAAAGGTATTTAAAAATATAAATATTAAAAATACTGGTGACTTATGGGGTATGTCAGTTAAATTAGTATATACAACAATGCCGTATATTGCATTGCAACTGGCTCATATTTTGAATAACTGTATAGATTCGGGAACTTTCCCTGATTTAATGAAATTTAGTAAGATAGTAATCCTCTTTAAAAGAGGTGACAAAAGTGATCCCGGCATCTATAGGCAGATTTCCTGACTGCGATCTCTGAGTACAATTTTTGAGACGCTATTATTAAATTAATTAATAGCACATTTTAATATAAATAATATTTCCCATAGTGAGCAGTATTGATTTACAAAAAGCAAGTCAACAACCAATGCGGGATTCGCGCTCATTAAGCATACATATAATGCATGGAAAAAATCCCAAAATGCAATCGGTGTTTTTTGCGATCTGTTGAAGTCGTTTGACTATATAGAACATAAAAACTTCCTTCTTAAGCTGAATCATTATGGCATTTGAGGCATTGCTGTTGATCTCATTGCTTGATATCTTAATAATAGAGTTCAAAAAATCTCTATAAATAATGTAATTTCGTCTGGATTCCTCCTAAAAATGGTTATAGGTGTTCCACAAGGATCTATTTTAGGTCTATTTATCTTTTTAATATACGTTAATGATTTCCCTTTTAACGCCAAAGAGTTTTGTGATATTGTATTATTTGCTGATAATACTTCACTGATTTTTAAAGTAGATAGAAATTTCACAAATTATGACGAAGTAAATAGTGCACTGTTGCGTATACTCCATTGGTTTACTATCAATAATCTTGTGCTAAATGCAACAAAAACTAAGTGTATACAATTCAATATTCCTAATGTAAGGAAGCAGAATTTTGATCAACAGACCTTTCAAACTATAAAGCATTTTTAACAAATATTTTCGGAATACAATATAATATAAAAATTGTATTACTCTATCAGATTATGATTATTTGTTTTTCATACCAATAAACAGTAAAAATTAAAATATGCTTTTTTATACCTATTCAAACAAACTAACATATTCTTATTCCTAATTTTTGATCTGATCAGTCGAACCCCGATTTCATCAAATTGAGTTTCAGCGTTTGACTGTCCAAATTAGTCTCTCCTAGGAGTCGACGAAAATTCGTAGAAATACGCTATTGGATTGAACTTTGATTGAGACTTTATGCTAGACTTGTAGTTTGACTAGCCAAACTTACAGGCGCTGAAGCTACTATATTTTAATCGAGAATATATAGTTGATTGAGAACGCTTTATGTACTATTTCTTTGAATAGATTTGCACGCAAATCACGTGTGCTAAAAAATATCGTTTAGCACTTTTAAAAAATTATAATTTTAATCAATGTTTTTCCCCTGAATAGAGACGTTTTTTTAATTAAATTTATATGCACTGAATAGATATTTCTTTCTTATTTTGTATAACGTTTCTAAATTTAGTGTATTACTAAAATGCGATTAAATATAGCTAAAAGCTGTCTGAATGATGTTTGACTGACCAAAAGCGCGCGCGTGCGCGCAAGCGCGCACTGCAGTAAATCTCCACGCGGCGAAAATTGAAATTGTCATAATGCGACAAAACTACCAATCGAATGTCGCGAGAAACAAACGGAATACTCTCTGATTAGGAGTTTTGTTGCTTTTTTGCCGCGGTGCAGTGCGCGCTTAGCCTACCTAGCTTGATATATACTAAAGCTCTCAGTACTAGATTGGAAATATGTCGTTCCGCTGTCTGAACATTACTACTCGGGCATATAATTTTTAAATTAGTTTTCGAATAAATTTAACTTAATTTTTACTAACATAAACCTGGTCAGGAGCCTCAAAATTCGGTTAAATTAATTTAGGGCTCAAAATTAGCAAACTAATTAGAAAAAAGTATTTAATAAGGGTTTTTTTGAAGTCTACTTATAAGTTAATTTATGTTTACATAAATAAAACTATAAGGTTTCCGAGACTTGAAGTACGGAACCCTAAAAATCGTAACCTGAACTTTAACGAAAAACCATATCTAATATTCCGACTTTAAGACTAACAAATTCATGTTTACATCATTTGCATACTAATAGAAAATTATTTCAAACTTTTAGTTCCAAAATTGAACTAGAAATTTTACTGAAGGCCGCAGTCGCGCCAGAGTTCGTAAAGTTTTAACATGGCCGCAACTTTAGGACAGCGAAGGTGCCTTGAATTTTTCTCTTGTCTTTGATGAAATGTTTGCCTGTTCGAAATAAATTACCTTTAAATAAATACAAGACTACTATGATTTTTAAAAACTCTTTACATTCTGCAGCAAGTATACGTCTTTTGTGCTTAAAAGGCATAACTTCTACTAAATTTAAGCAGCACGAATGTAAAAAATCGCAGGGAAATCGAATAACACTCTAGCTAAAAATATTTGAGTCTATGTAAACGTAAGTATATTCATTAAAAAGAACGAAAATAGCTTACCCGCACCAAGATTCATTCACGAATATAGGCCATTATAATGATTAAAAATGTATAAGCCAATTTCAGCTTTCAGACAGTGACCCAATTTCAGCTGGACGAAAATAGGGTTTGGCTTTGCCAAATCCGGCCTTATTTAAACAAAGTAATATAGGTTTCATAATATACCTGTGGCAAATAATATAGTGTACATAAAATCAATATAATAATATTTTGTAATACATAAATTATATAAAATCAGTCAATGATAATTTTTTGGTGTACATTGTACATTACCATAATCTAATGGTGGATTCAAGGTGAGGAAGATCGCGTGTACACTTTTTAAGCGATTTTATTCTTGATTTAAACTAATCTTTTTTCCTGGTCATTTAGGCGTTGATGGCATTGAGCGATATATGCTATAACAGTCTGCAGGTGATATTTTAATGCTGTGTTGTAGTGATTTGCACTACTTATATCTTATATGTAACCTTATTTTATTTTTTATCTAGAATTCATTTAATTTTATCACGTATTACAACTTATTATAAATATGTAAATAATAGAGTTTATAATGTTCGTATTAATTGCTTCATCTAATTGACCAAAATTTAAACGTTTTATATTTCTAAAATATTAAAGAACACCAAAAATGGCTAAAAATGGTACATTATAAAAAATTGGGTTAAAAAATATTGTACAATATGTAGTAAGCATGTCAGTCATGCAGAGAGGTATTAAAAGAAAAAGGTCCACTATCTAAACTTCTATATGAGATTGTGTCGCATTTCTTAATCGTAGAAGCATTTTTGAATACGTTTTACGAATTTCGCTAACATCATTACTATGATCCTTTTATTTGAACAAAAAGAAAACAAAAAATATTACTAAAACTTGATTAAGAAGAGTTGTAAATGACTGTCTCGATTATTTAAACAAATATTTCAAATACTCGACAATCATATGCATTTTGCAATACGATGAAAATATGAATCGAAATAGCGTAATATTTATAAAGGAACTTAACGAAATTTTCTCGTAGTTATATTTTAACAAAAAGAAAACATCCTCTTCCTATTTCTGCTTCCTTTTCCTATTTAACACAGTAGAATAATTTATCTACAATACGGAACGTATAATAGTACATATAATTAATGTTAATGTAGTGCATGGCGCAGCACTCTTTGTCCCACGCACATTGACATTTTATGCACACTATTGCATTTCATTTTAGGTTTCACCCTTGTCACTCGATAGCCGATCAATCGTAACATTTAATCTAACTCCTGACTTTATTCATTTATTTAGTCCTCCTGCTTTCTAGAAGATTAGATTTCCAGAAGCTTGTGCAGTGGCATTAAAGGAAACAGAATCGATTTGAATTGTTATAATGCTTATCAGATTTAAATACGTTTTTTATAATCTAGTGCTTTATTTTTATCATAATAGGCTATATTCACTGTGGCTTGCAGTAAATCTAATACATTAAAATTAATTACTGATATCAAGTGGAGCATTTGGCTCTGGTTTATAATTTTGAAATTTTCATATCATCAACTCCACTGTCATTACACACTTTTAATGACAGTGGAGTTGTTGACAGTAAACGTTATAATGATAATAATATAAAACATTACGGTAATGACATGAAACGTAAAACATCACTTTTAAGAGAAGCACACTGTAAAAATAATGTAATAAAATTTTTAAATAGGCTTAGATTAGGTTAAGGACTACACCACATATTACAAAGTAGGCTCTGATCAAGGCCCCTTTTGTATGGATTTTAATTATCCTACTTAATTTAATACAACCTCGCAGCAGTATCTGCCTAGATTACGCACTTATTCATACATACCCACTTTTTTTCTCACTCCTTTCTTCTCCGAATCCTTAATATGTTCTGATCCTAACCCATCCTACCAAATAAACCTATTCTTTTCAAATTCCCAAGCTGGCAACGGGATCGCTTAACATCAGGTCCGTCCGTCCTATCCTATATCAACAACACGTCATCGATTCGAGAATGATAACTGACAATATAAAGCCTGCCGTACAAACGCCTGGAAAAGGATTGGCATCGGCCTACATTATTACGTGAGATCAAATGTTTTGCGTTTAGTGTCAACTGAGTGGTATATAAGTTAGTTTTATTCTTTTTTTTCGTATTGGTATTTCATTTGGTTTGCATTCGTTACGAAACGGGCGCCCGGATGGATAAACGGCCAGACGGATAGCTTTAGTAATAGGGTGCCGTTGGTTATTCTTTGGGTACGGAACCCTAAAAAGCATTTCTAGCGCCTAAACACTGTTTTTGTTAATATTAAAACATTTCTTTATAATAATAGTTTCATGAATCATCTTTAGGATGCATCGATGTTCTATAGGGATGATTTGAGGTTTACTAAATTTGATGTTATGATAAGAGTGTTCTAAAATGTGCTCACAACTGCAGATATCTTTAAATGTCAATGTAACCTGTAGTTTGTGATAACAAAATTTCGGAGTAATGATGGGATCTGGATCCATTTAAAATAAATTTTTCATATCGTGGCTAGCCTTTTATAAAACAGCCACTGTATAAAAAGTTTAATTAACTAAAGACAAATATCCAAACATTTGTCACTTTCGTTACTCGTATCATTCAAAAAAAAATTCTAGGAAATCTTAAGATATTCTAGTTCGTCGAGTTTGATAATTTATTTCTCGAGTTGAGGAGTATAATTTTTCTTATAATCTCGTCACACTTTTCAAAGTCACGACATAATGTATTAAATATATTGGCTAGTCACATAATGTATGAAATATGTTGCACACCAGTAGGCGAATTGACAGTTAACTTGAGCCTATGCGTGCTAACTGTTTTGTTACGTTTGTACGGATTGACTGCCCTTTCTAAATGAGAGCCGGTAGAAAGCGCGTCTTGTGTTTGGGTCGCTCCTAACTATATAGATATCTTTTTTGTCAGTACGATCTCAATCGTAAGATCGTCTAACAAAATCTAGAAGCATTCAAAAATGGCGGATATCATTATCAGATCCTTGCTTACCGGAACAAACCAAATAAAGTTAGTAACGTAACATAACATAGCGGACCTGGCAAACGTTGTACTTCCCTAAATTTGCTCACTAATAGCAACGGCATCTACCGGGTTCAATTGCAAATCTAAACCGACCTAATCCCAATTCGACAACATGTACAAAAGTTCATTAAAGTTGGGTCAGCCGTTTAGGAGGAGTTTACAGTCCTTTTTCTATTTAAGTTAAAGACGCATTTATTCATAATTCAGATATTTAAAAACAACCATTCGAAGTTATTGTTTAATTAATATCGATGAATAATACCTTCTACGAACTCATTGGAATTATTCAACATTGAAGTATTTTGCTTATTCTGTTGTATTTTATGAATACATATAAATACAACTAAATAGTCTGTTTATAATATCAAAACAAGAATATTTACAAAATGCGTAGGAAAGTAATGCGATACTAATGAATAAAAAAACATTTTTTAATTTTTATCCGTCTGTCTGTACGTTTAGGTTGGATAATATCCAAAAGCCTAGAACGATTTTGACGGGACTTCGACTGGCAAATACTTGACGGTTCACTGTAAAAAAAATGAAAACCTATAAAATATTAACTAACCTATTAATATTAATAGAAATGATGCAGTTAACAACTACTTTTAAATAAAACTAGATGTAAAACTCATAATTGTAGACAATTCAAATTAGAAGTACAATGTAGTAAATATTTTGAACATGATAATACAGTCATTTCCGAAATAAAAATTAAAGTAAAAATAGCATTTCTTAAGTCAAGTTCGATAACGTGTGCCACAATGTAATTTTTTGATTATATTCTGAATCGATTTTAATAATTATTTATACTCACAATATAGTGATAAACTATCTATTTACGCCTGACGTCTTCAAATATTAATTAATTTTCCATTTGACCTTTAACATTAAGCTAGCCCGGAACCGTAAATCACTATCAAGTATCATTTTTCATGTTCAATATCAGCGAACTTTTTTATCAAGCCTAAATAAACGATGAAAACTGTTAGCAAGGTATATCTCTAAACATTTTATATGTACATATCTAGAGTAAAAACTTAAAATCACGAAAGTCAATACGTAAACCGTCTATTTATCAGTAGCTATAACAATATAATTTTGAGGTTTGCCGTCAAAAGATATCGTCTAGACAGGAGATAAAAGAAACAAATTCAGAGCTGATGTAGTTGTTTACCGGTTGAATTAGCTAAAAAAGTTTGTAAGCTTTCACTGATCTTTTAAAAAAGGTTTTTATTTTTTTATATAGAGAATAGTTTGCAAACATATACATAGTTCACCTGACGTTAATTGAAGCAGCCGATAGACACCTAAAACTTTGTGGGCGTTGCTAGCGTCGGATAATAGATAAAACAGGTCATTGGTTAGAAGAAGTAATAAACATATTAAGGACTAAGAAGGGAACATCCAACTCCTCGACAGGATAAGGATAGCAATGACCGTCCGGTAAATCATTTATATCAACAATAATCGAGCACAACAAGCAATCAATCATAGCATTTATGTATAGGACATCGGAAACCAATTCCTAAATAAGTATAGCAAAAGTTAGTTGTAAGATGTTGGGGTCTACTAAGTAAGATTGTACTATTTACCACAAATCTTTTCTTAAGTAACTTCCATAACCACCTTAGGTCTCTCTGTAACACTTTCAGATCATAATAACAAAATTTGGCATTAACGTACTTAGGGAAAGTATGAAAAAGGCTATAGAGAGCTTTTAATTTAAAAAAACCAGAACCGTTCCGTAAAAAAAATCTTATAAGTATTACAACTACGTCTATTTATCTTATTTACCTTATTATACATTATTTTTTATTAAAATATACTATAGTGATTGAATTTCAGGTCTGTTTGTGGGAATACTATGTAATGATAGACTATGATCTGAATAAACATGACATAGACAGTAAGCGTGTTTTCTTGTTATCTTTCCTAAAATATCTCATTCTCACACCTCGATCGCCTATTTCCTAAAATTAAATTTATTTCTCTAGTAAGTAATTTTCGAGAATTTTCTTCCTATTGATACAAAAAGAAATAAATCAAAATATACGCTGTTAGAAAAATAACAGAAAAAGCATTCCCTAAATAGGTGGTAATAACGATAAAAGCCAAGAAACAAAAGCACTGTTCGTGGCCCGTGGTTCTTGTTTGTCCTTATTAACGAGCCATCTTATTTCTATATAAAAATAGTTTTCTTTTGATTTTGTAGATTTTAAAAAAGTGAATAATTTCGGTATTGTCTCATTTGCTTAGTAGATAAGCAGTAGACCATGTTTATTTTAATATTGCCTATAAAATATAGCGACGCGATTAGCAAAGTTAGAAAATTTTACTATAATAAATAGCGTTAATACAAGAAAGGGCTGAAAACCTTTAAATATATTATAACGCAAATTATTGTCATATTATTTATTTGTTTATATATTTATTGCACGATACAGCAACTACGTTTTATACTTAATTATAGTTCCTACAATAAAAGATAACGACAGCATGTTTAACGATTTGTAGATAAACATATGATATAAGAGATGCATTAAAAATAAACACAACTAAAATAATAATGAAAAGATTAATTACTATGATGGCAAAAACATTTAAATTGTGAAAATTGAATTGAGTAAAATAAAATAAAATAAATCTTAATTACATATTAAATACAAAAATATGCATTGTAAATAATGATGCACGGTTATATAAGAATATACTACATGTCAGTGGGTAAAAGGTGTAATGGATTAAATTAGCTTGTCAACTAATGGAAATATTGTAAGACCAACGAGACGAGATAATTAATGTAAACAAACCTTCAGGCGTTCAAAACTTATTTATTTTAAGAAATTATATGCGAATTTTAAACTTCCTGTACTAATAGTCGTTGTCTGTATTAGACGAAGAAGACGTTGGAAGAGTCTGAATCAGCTGTTTTTACGACAAAACAATTTTACTATAAAAATGTACTCTACTTTGATGATATGAGCCACAGAAGAGTGCCATTTCTTAACTAAACATACACGGAAAGGAAAAAAAACGTGTGACTTCAAACGCAATCGTAACAGGAATGAACCTTTTCACAAAATGTCGCTAATCTCTGTATTGACGGCTTTCTTGTACCACGAAACACGCAACAACAACCGTTACCGACCAATTGACGACAATACTGCTTACGAGGGATAATGACAGATTAAATCGCTATGCAACTTAGTAGCGGTTAGATTGTTTACATTTATTATCTCGTTTCATTGGCCTTACTGTAGACGGTAATGACGAAATTCATGTCGTCATTTTAACTATGTTTTGTACCTATTTTTATCATTTCATTCATTATAGACTGAACATAAAACATTATCACGCTTTTCATTCTACAACATAGTAATACAAATTCAACATATTAATCCATAGAGAACAGGTATTGATAGTTTTGAGATTTTATTTAAATGCCTAGATTCTATTAGTTTACAATTATTGATGGCTGATCCTTAACAAGAAATATTTGCTTTGTTACTATTCACTGTGAGTCGATATGTATTATTGAGGCACCTGTGTCAGATTCCCAATAATCTAACCCCTTTCGGATCTTATTGCTCGGATTTTCCATATTGCTTGAATCTAGAGTGAGGAAGTTCTCTATTTCTGTAGTCCTTGCATTATTTTAGTTATATTTACTTGTCCACGTAAAAGATGCAATTTATGGCCTTTTAATCATTTTCTTTGGCGATCGGTACAATTTTTTTTTATTTCCTAATTTCCCTTCGTAAGTGACCCCATACTCAAACTTTTAAATTTACGTTATGCGTCCGGGTTTTAGTCACAGAAATACATTTGTACCAAATTTCAACTTTACTAGTCCAGTAAATTCGGAGTAAAAGAAAATTCGCTACAGGTTTAATCAAACACGTTTAAATATGTTCCTTTTAAAAACAAAATCAATAAAAAATAAAAAAAATAAAAAATTTGATTGAATTTTTTTTGCAATCGGCAGCGTCCGTATTCCAACTGATAAAAGTACATTTTTTGCGCTGTTATATACATTGTTATATAAATTCCACAGAATCAATTTGTGATAAACAACAGCAAGACTTTTACAAGTGATATTGTTTGCGGAAAGCTTAAAGTCAGTGGCTTTAGAAATTTCAGTCGCCGTGAGGGCTTCGGTTAGGCCACCCGCGGACCACACTACGTATATTGGCTGATTACGTAAAACGTCGAACTTGAATATTTTTTTTACGTTTATATAAACTATATTATAAAATGAAAAATGAATTAAACTCAAGGTATCCAATTATAAACAATGGTTTGTGTGTTATGTGAAGTATTTGTGCATTCGAAGTTACAACTAAAAGTTTAATTTGACAATTTGGTGAACTTTAGTCATTTCATAGGTGTTTTTTAAGGTAAGTGGTTGTTTGAGAAAATAATTTTTGTTTTTGTTATGTTTCGTCACGTTATGTCATAAAAATATGTTTTAAATTATCATTGTATAAAGTATATCTGGAAAGGCCAGTTTCTGTTAATTACATAAAACTTCTTTAGACATTACAACCATATATGTACATAACCAATATATATGTACATAGATATAAAGATTAATATAGAAATGTTCGTAGTAATGGTAAGCAAATATAGATAAGCTCTAATTATTTGAACGCTGTTAAGTTAATTAATAGTACAAATAAATAGCAATTATATTATGAGGATACGCTTTGGTGCATAATAGGCGAAACATATATGAATAAGGTATTTTAGTTCATGACAATATATAACGTGTTATCAAATTTGGGATACGATACTTAGCATTTTATAAATAAAAATAATATAAATAAACATATTGCGATGATATAGATCGTAGCAATTTATCGTAACTCGTACTTTAGAAATATTCCTTCGTTGGCCGCTTGTACATTTTTTTATTTTAAATCTCAAAAAAATTTACTTCTGTTTTAACCTTCTGTCAATTTTATAATGTTTATTAAGCACAGATGACGGTGGCTGACTACTGCTTACTATAT
>DWHK01000208.1:0-16065 GCA_018247855.1 Graphium androcles | reverse complement strand
CCCAAGAGCCATGCATACTTTATTTTATGCTGGCTCTGTGAAGGGTGGTGGTAACTCCCCGGGCGAGCGTGGCCGTATAAGTGCAGCGAAAGCTGTATGAAGGATGTTATGCTCTACCACCTCACATTGACGGGTTACAATTTTATTATATGTATAGATGTTGAGTGCACATTTTAATCTTAACGTTTTTTTTAATAGAAAGATATAGATAAGTATCAAGAAAAATATGTGAAGCAAGCGCATGACATTTTATTTTTTGGAGGTATAAAGGTGTTAAAATAATTACGAATTGAAACATATTTTTTTATGTTTGCCCTAAAAAAATAATTAACATAGCAAATATCCTTTAAAATCATTAATATTCCATCTTTTTATTTCTATAGTTATCCCAACCATAAATGTGATATGAGAAAGAGTAGACAAAATAGTGAAAATTAGATAAATAAGACTTGGCTTAAAGGTCTCGTCACCAGGCCATAAAATCTTCAAAGAAAAAAAAAGAAAGAGTAAGTACAATTATTAATAAATATTTTGGCATTTAGTCCAACGATTACTGATAATAAACATGTTTTCAAATTCAGGAAGCAAAGGCCATACTTAGTAGTATGGCCATTGCTTCCTGAATAGTCTTTTGGTATTTTATTGTCATCATCATAGACGGCTTGCTCTTTATCGGGGTAGTGATTTCCAACTTTCCTTTCATAGTGGGTTTTCCTTGATTTTCTGATACGACACGATTTCTATTGCTTCCAATATCTGCTGCGTATACGTTCTACTGGTTCCAGCAGTGATGAAGGTGTATATGCATTCTCCGCTGGTGCAAAATGCAATGCTGCATAAAAAAAACCCTGGCCCATGAGGGGATCGAACCCGCGACCTTCGCGTTATTAGCACGACGCTCTAACCAACTGAGCTAATGGGCCGCTTGTATTTTGTACTAATAATTACGTATAGGCGTAGAAAAGAGTCAAAAAAACGCATACAACTTGTCCTAGTAAGCACTGCAGTTCGAGTTCAGTTCCGAAACAAACTACATGCTTTACTGTACAGTGACTTTCAGCTCCTAACGACCCACAACAAAATGAGCAGAGTAAAATTTCAAGTAACATATAATCTTTTTTTTCGGCGATTAACCCAGTGTGGGTTAATTACTGAAAAAATAAGATTATTTGTTATTAAACTCTACAAGTGTTCACGAATTTAAAACATAGCAAAAGATTACAATTTTCATATCTGTGGCCAAAAAGCATTTTGTGGTTTTCGTAACTTAACTAGATACACTTATCGTTCGGAAAATCAAGGAATAAAAAACAGACATAAAACATCTATTACATTTATAAAATCTAATACGAGTTCTAGAATAGCCTGACGAACTTGTATTAGATCCAAACGAATTACTTAATTCTACTTTTAATTGAAACGTACTGATATATAGATTAGTGATGACGATTATGTAACTGGAGACAAGGGGGCTGGTTCTTTTCTCGCGCAAAGGTTAGGTATAACTATTCAGCGAGGAAATGCAGCCAGCGTTCTTGGCACCATGCCGCGTGGAGTACGTTTATTAGATTTGTAATTAGGTTAATTCTCTCACTTTGTAAATATTTTCGTTGTTATTATTAAAATGTATTTTTTCAACCTTTATATTAATGATTATAGTTTGAAGAATAGTAGTGGTTTTGTGAAATGGATGAAACAATTTTATCAATGGTTAATATAATTAACCACTATAACACAATTTCCGTCATTTTCAGATTCAGATTCACTATTATTATTAGCATATGAAACCATATTTATACCATTCATTATACTTCATAAACAGGGAACAGGGTATGAAACTGAGTCTGCTAAACCCAGGTTATATAAATTACATAGTTAGGAAGCCAGTATTACCCATTTTGAAATGTGATCGTTTTAAAAGTTATGGTGCAAATTAGTTATTTGTCAATAATTTTGTAAATACAATCATGTGATGCAATAAAGATTTATGATAATATTTAGACGTTATAAGATATAAGAACTATATGCATTAAAAATGTATGGATGGCGCAATAGTTTTGTTAGCCACTTTGCCTATTAAAAATCCATAAATATTTTCACCACTATACTTATACTTATATATTTTTTTGTATATTTATATTTATCGAGAAGTAGCAAAAGATTATAAAAGACAAAAGTAAAATATTAGAATAATTAATAAATTAATAGTTTTGCGTCGTGTAAAAGCAGTCGTGCTAAAAAAACCGGCCCAGTGCGAGATGGACTTGTGCAACGACATTTCTGTACAACGTTTGTTCTATGTTACTTCTATATACAAATCCTTTCTAATAATCTATATGCAAAGGACTATTTTCTTTTTATTTTAAATTAAGACCTAATAATTTCGGAAATTATTATGTGTATAAAATTTCAAAAATTGATCAAGTGTTTTTGAAGAAAATTGACTGTAACCGATGGTTAAACAAACAGAAAACCGAATGATCCTACTAGGTTTCTGATTTTTCCAAACCCACGAAATCCGTGGAAATTAACAATTTTGTGACGATATTTTTAGGTTACCATATTATTGTGTTATGTAATATCTGCATTATGTAATACCTGTCTGCTTGAATAGTAATTACGTTCCATGCTTCAGATAACCATAAAAAATTTCCTTCTTAGCCTAGCCTAACTACTACCATCTTAGCCGTAGCTTACAATATTAATTACTATGATACTATATTACGTAGCTGCAGTAACCAAAATAAGACGAGGAGAATAAACTATAAAAATGAATTGATATTATTTAATAAAATGCCAATAGATTTTTGTACTCATTGGTTGAATACTTGAGGAAATATTAGTCTATTTTGTTTTATGCAAATTGAGGCAGGCAACCTTGCGTAAATTGGAATGTGCATAAACGTATGTAGGAATAAGCCTATTGGGTAGAGCGGGTTACTTTGGGTCCGCTTCCAAGCCATTACCTGTTTTATGCCTTAACATTAATCTTGCTTTCTAACCGTTCCATTTCACTTAAAATCTGCACTAAATGGAAAGACTACATTGGACGTAGAAGGAAAAAATTACGTCGTAGGCCCAGCTAAAAGTTAGCGTAGCAACATGCTACGGTTAAATAAAGCCAAAGTAGCCTTGAGATTACCTGATTAAACATTGTTAGGTTTGCTTAAAATACTTTTTCTTTCGAGTTGTAGTTGAATGCATTATTATAATTTACTTTTATCTGAAAAATAACAAGGGGCTTCCTTTAAATTTCGAAAAATGACGTGATTTGGTCCAAACTCGGAGGATTAATAATCCGATTATAGACCGTTTTCCAAACGCTGGCTAAAAGCTTGTGAGATGAAAACAATATCAAACTTTAGTAACGGTTAGACGGCTTTGCGAATTTTATGCAAAGAGATTAGTGTAAATCTTTGAATATTTCTTTTATCGTAAATATTTTAACTTGTTTAATTCTGTCACGAAAACTTTTACATTATTTACGCTAATCGGTGCGAGGGTTGAATATAATTACATTATCTAATATTTAAAACTACTATTTATTCAACTTTAATGTAACATCAATCCTACTATTATAAGAATTTTCTTTTCGACATTAGGCATACATGTCGTGCTAAGTTTAGGTTATATACACACAAACATAAAATTCATTTTGACATTGCTTTTCAATTTTATTTGTTGTGCCTGGATTCATACTTACTAAAAGGATTGTAACTTTAATCCATTATTTTCAATTATATGTAAGTACTTTCCATTCCATATTCATTTTTTCATTTTCTAGAGATAAGGAAAAGAATTTTTTGTAGGAGACCGTATGTTCAATTTACTTGTTTTTACGAGTTTTAATTGTACACCTGTATCGAACGTGCCGATGCAATCAATTCTTGAAAATTAAATTTAATTCACTTCTCAATTTTTTATTTGAGCACAAATTTTTCATATATTTGTAATCGAGATGATAAACCAATAAAATTTAAGTCTGAGGATGGGGCCGGAAGGTGGAAACTACTTAATTTATTCAATTCTTATTAAATCTCATCGAATTGGAGTTTTTAACAAATTGAACCTTGATGTTTTGTAACAAATTATATTTTTTATAATTTATCACAAAACATCAAGGTAAAAAATTTTATCATATTTTTTTTAAATAATGTAAAAGAATAACGTTTTAAAATTATATTTATTTAGATAATACTTTCTCATTTGTACACGTATGCAACTCTTTCGTTAGGTAACTGTTCACATATCAATGTCTTTTTGTCGACAAAAAAGAACAAGTAGCTAGAGAGCAGCAAAGCGACCGTCTAGCTGATACGATGTCAGACAAATTTAATTAGCTCCATAACCGAGCGTACGACGTTGACGAAAGAATTTTATTGCGTATGCTCGGAACGCGTTCAAGTTTCTGTAAAATTTAATAATTTCATCTCATCCGGTACACTTTCCGGTTCCGATTCGTTTAGCAATTGCCACGTTCACTAAGTCTCGGTCTCATTTCTAGGTAAAAACATGCCAGATTTAAAAAATATAAATACACCATACACGTCACCATAATTGCACAAATGAAAAAAACTAATAGTTCGTAGACTGAGCTAGTAGAATGCAATTCCCAAATGATTGAAGTCTATAATGTTAAGATACCATATATTTCCAGGTACCTGGCGTAAATTACCATTCCGCCTTTTTTGTGGCCTGCCTCTTTTTCTCTGACTGTCTCTGGAGTATCACTGCGTGACTAACGTGCACCACTTTTCCTTTTCTCTAATCATGTGCCTGCCCAGAGCTACTGGGATCTTCATACTTTTTGTATGAAGTCGTAAACTTTTTTCTAATATTCGTTTTCTTTCTAATATTTGATACATACTTACTAATGAACTTTAAAATATACATTAAATAATTATAAATTAAGAATTTTTATCATCAAAGAAATCTTAATACAACGAAAGTGAGAAGTGAAAGTTTGTTATTTATAAACGATTAAATGTACATTGTAACTTAATAATATGGATATAATAAATGTTTACCTGTTGCTTGGAATATTAATTCGTAAATACTGTAGTAGTAACAGTACGGAATTTTAGCTTTATCAATTGTTCTTTTCCTTATTTTTCTTTTGATGCAGAAGAAAAAAGTAAGTAAATATATAGCCTGTATATAAAGGACTATTTCATCGGACACATCATACTATCGCATTTATTATCTTTACCTATCAAATTAGATTTAATAAATGAACTACGAGTTTATATATAGACAAATAAAAGCAAAATGGGACGTCACTACGCTAATACCTGGAGGGTATAAAATGAAACGGAACCTGAAAGTTCCTTATGTTTTCTAAATTTCACTTAAGATATTGACGTGATCTTAAATCGCCACATTTAGATAGAATTAACATATTAAAAATAATACATAGTATTGTAATCATCAACTTATGTTTAAGAATGAATTTGCAAATGATATAAAAAATATCTGGCAACTTATTGTGTATGTCTAAAAATTAATTAACGCAATAATTTTTAATAACTGTATGGATCCAGCATATATGATAATTTAACAAGTCCTTTTTAAAGTAGTTTCACAAATGATCGAAATGATCGACCGGTAACGAAAGATCCATTTTCAAATTTTGAATAATTGCAAAAATTAATTTCAAGCCAATTATTAATAATTTTTAATGTAAATAAAACTTGATCAGTATAATATTGAACAGTACGAATATACTCGAGGAAAGTCACCAACCGCGAGAGTCGCTCTTCTAAAACACATGAAGCCCATGGGACAAAATCGCATAATGTGATAGTTGTTTTTCGAGATCTATCGAAGGCTTTCGAACGTGGTGAACATGGCCATTTCCTTCCTAAGTTTATTCATTTCGGTATCTGTAGTATAGACCGTTATTCAGCTTTAATTTTGTAATAAATTGTTGTCGATTTACTAAATAGTTTTCAAGCTCTTAAATATTTTATTAGAAAGTAAAAAATATAAAACATGCATGATAACAAAAGATTAATGTCAAAATTTTAATTTGAGTTGTTATAACTATTTGAGACATTGAGAAACTTTAGGGATTTTGAATGCTTTAGAATGATGATAGATGTTTCATATGAATATTACTTTATGATAAATTTCTATCTATTAAAACATCTGGACCAGATCGAATTAGTCTTTAAAGACTTACTGAATAAAATATTTCGTATAATAAATCAAGGAATTATTGATTGTGTTAAATATGCTAAAATAGAAATTAATTCGTCGATTCATCGTCAAATCGAAACGAGGCACAAAAATTGTAATAGTACTTTTAGTGAGGTAAATATAGTAAGTTATTTTGGATTTCTGCATTCTTTATTTTTGAAATTTTCATTATCTTTTCGAAAATTAAAATTGTGAATATTTCAAATGAAAAGCAATGCAAGAGCGATGTATATTCTTAACATAGTCGGAAAAAGCTCCCAAAACTCTTTTATTTTTAATATGAAACAAATTTAACATTTTAAACGTGATCTTAATATCATCTTAATAATTAAACGCGTGCGCATTGCCATTTGCATAACTTTGCACTGAATTGCATTCAAGCTCTATAAATTTTAAATGCACAAACAGACTTTTTACATTAACAGATGCTAAAATGATGAATTATTATCACTATTGAAAGACATGAAAATAATTCTAGTTTATTTGAACTAGAATATTAGATTAGATATATTTAGTGAGAATAACATTATAGCATTTGTTAAGCTGCAATTTGCGCTGGTACAATAGATATCAATAAATATGGATACAATAGATGAACTGTTTTCCTAAATATCAGTTTTTTATATAGGAAAAGGATGACAAACGAGCAGACGGATCACCTTATGTTTAGCGATCTCGTCGCCCATGGACACATATAACATCAGAACATTGCCAGCTTAGGAAATTGAATACAATAGACTATTAGATAGCATGTGTCAGTAAATATAGGAAGGAGGGAAAAGAAGAGGGCAGGAATTACCACCCAGCAACCCTAAAAGCCATACCTACGTTATTATATGCCGGATTTTTATGAAAGGCGGTAGTACTTCCCTGGATGAGCGTCCTTGTAAGTGCTGCAAGAGCGGTTTGAAGGATGTAATGCATCATATACACTGATAGATGGATGTAATGGATATAATAATAGCAACTGTTTCGTGCAACAGGTCTCACGACCGGATTTTTTTTTTTGGAGTTGCGTACAATTCTTTCGGGTTGAGCTTCTATATTGCAAAATGTTGCAGTAAAAAGTCACTGAAGCAAATTTAAAGTGAATGGAATATACAAACATATACATATATAAGAAATAACAATACGCCACAAATATAAATAGAAATAAAATGGAATATAGTCTACATTGGAATTCCCTATTTTAAAAGGCGTGCAGCTCTATTTCAAGCCTAGCCCGGCTTATTCAAGCCTAAGCGGAAGCTACTGCACCGCAATAATAAAAACTTATCAAACAGCTTAAGTTTCAAGAGCAAGAATAGAAAAAGATAAAACTCAGTTCATATCCTTTAACTTTAATTAACAATTAAAGTTCTTTACCCATCTGTAGACATAAAATTTATGATATTTTGAATAGGTTACCGATTTAAGATATCTTAGATATATATCTAATATATCCAGGGGAATCTTGGAACCTAAAGTGAAAAAATGAGTTTTGTTAGACATTGCTTTTTGTATAAATAAGCCGTCATACGTGTTTGTTATGTTATTTATTATATACGTTTTGTACTACCAACTCAAAAAAATATTTTCCTTATTTCATTATACATGTATATATATATATATGTAAATTATGTTGGAAAAAATATTTTGTTATATTACATGCTATGCCTGAAGACACTTGCGGGTTTGTTAGCAAATGAAATCGGTCGACGTGAGGCGAATATTCTGAGATTGCTCAAATAGGCTGAGAAGTTCGAACTCTTATGAGGAGAAAATTAGTTTGTAAAGAGATCCCTCTTTGCTCAACAAAGGTACGCTTTAGGTGGAATTCAATCTGCGAGATTTAATATTATATTATTGCCTGTGTTTTTCTTGGGCTGGAGTTATTTTCATACTTTTTGAATCACCGAATTAGAACATGCCGTCAACTTTTTAAACTTGTTTAGGTAGTGAAAAACAACACTTTTCGTACAGATCTTGATTGAATGAATACTTTATTGTACACACCAGGAAAACGAAAGATATGCAGAAATGCTTAAAATTAGGTTATACAATAGGTGGCCTTATTACTTACTGTAGTTATCTGCCACTTCGACGGGACAGGTACCTCTTGCTCGCACCTACACGTACGTAAAAAAACGTCTGACGTGTAAATTAGCCGAATGGATATCGCTTCAAAAGTCTCTGTCCTCTCCTTTCTAGTCCTATGTATGTTTTTATCCCATGACAACGCAGCAGATCTTCGAATATTGTAAGTGTCCACGGGCAACGGTCATAACTTTTCATCAGAACTTCCTTATAGCACATCAAATACCTCTCACTATATAAAACTCAATGTAACAATTAATAAAAAAATATGCCATAATATTAGAACAGATAATTTATTTATAGAGCCGTTTGTCGCATCTTAAAGTAAAATAGAGCACCAAAATTTATACAAAACCTTGTATAAAACAGGAGATTTTTTTGTATTTAACCAATTTCCGCTGTTTTACGAAAAGAACAGCTTTCTCACTTGCTTATATCAGTGATAACTCAGTGACCGGGAGCTCACCTTTAATTCATTATGCACGAGCAAACTTGAGTTCAAACTCCGGTACCCTAAAAATTAAATGCTGATTTACCACATGCTTAGCGGTGAGAGAAAACATCGTGAGGAAATTTGTATATCTAAGAAATAATGAAATATGTCAAAGATATGAAAAGTTCGCCGATCCGCATTTTGGCCGTGGGACATAGTATGTCATATATCCTCTATTTAGAGGAGGTCTACGTTCAGCTCTTGGATATATTTAAAATAGCTTGTTACTTTTCTTTACAGCTTGCTCGAGCAATGCTAATAGCATCGCATTTAGTTTTTCACGTTCTGGAAATTTAGCAAAGTAGTTGTAATTTCTTTAACGATGCGAGGGTTTATATACTGTGGTTTATACTTGAAATAAACCCAAAAAAGTTTGCCCCTTAGCAAGTTTACTGGTTAAAAATTTAAACTGGCTTATACAATAGATTGATAGGCGGTTATGTCATAAATTACATATAAAATATGATGAAAATCTGTTACTCGAATATTTGAGTAAACGACAGTTATAATTATTTTTTTTTTATTTTATCAATAGGACAACATCGCTTTTATACTACATTTCAACTTTTAAACCAATATAACTGTGTGCACGAGTATCAGTCTCCAAATGAAGATATAAATGGTAACTTGCATTTTTTCACATAAAACTGTACTGAGCTATACGCCCACATTTAGTTCATATCGTGGGTGTCATAAGCGGTTTCAATGCGATGTTTGTTCTCTCAATCTCTTGTAGGCTTTGGCGGAAAATTTATTTTTCTAACGTTTGCAAAGGTCAATTCCATCTTCTTCGAGGTGAAATAGAAAAGGCTTTGTGCACTTAAAAAGAAAATAATAATACTGATAAGTATTTTTTATAATACTATAAATAGTTTAATACTGTAATCGTGGTTTACTTTTATTATTTACACCAGAAATTTGAAATGATTTTCAGAATTCGTGATCATGAGAAGGCTGAAACATCCGTTAAGTTATATATACATATGTTAAAAAAATTAAAAAATTTATAAAGAGTCCATCAGAAAGTTTTATCAAACCAATTTGCCAATTTTTAATGAAATGATTGTATATACTGGTATTTGTTATCAAGATTGGAAATCGCTTATCTTTCACCTCGCTTATATTATATTCTAATGTTAATCTCATGTAATTTTTCGATGTTTTATAGCTTTTTATCAAATGCCCGATCCTTACTCAGGGAAGTAATTCATTTAGACAGAAAACACTTGTTAGAACCAGTTCTTTTACAGTGCTTTTGCCAACTTAAATTAGTTGAGTGGAAGGGAAGTTAGAGACAGAACATTCTGCGTGGCAGTACGGGCTAATATTTACATTAATTTAATAAAGCCACAGAGTTTTTTATTTGTGTCTTTTGCTAACCCATGGCTGCGCTTATCTCTAGACCTTGTACATAGTGGAATAATAAAAAAAATATTTTGTACATGGTAAACAGACTCATAAATATTTTCAGCTATTTAACATTTGAACATCACGATAGGATATGAGCCGAGCAGATATTAACAAGGCGAGTATAAACGAGGTCAACGGCTAAGTTATCTGATAAAAAGAGATGTTATCTTAGTTAAACAAAAGACTTCAATAAAGGCACATTCAGTCTGGCTTAATGTATACGTATACAATAATGTTAATGTATACGTATAAATCATTGTCGAGAAGACTTAATCATCTATCCCTTCCAAGTATCCATAACAAGTACCGGTTTTCCCAACTTAACAATAATATTGAATCTGGGCGGCGAGCTTATAATTTGTATTAAATTTTAATGTACCTGATGAAATTAAGCGAAAATATTACCGAGTAGAACTCAATGCAAAAGCAGCTTGTAGAAGTTTGAAGCTTTTGCTAACAGAGCTCCTTTTGTAACTTCCGACCGACCGCAAATAGATTTTGTTAAGGTGACTCCACGGAAATTTGTAATAAGGAAGATACTTCGACCACGTTTTCCTATCGACTTAATAAAATATTAACTTCATTTACAACTTCATCTTTCCCTCTTCGGACTGTGCGCAAGTCTGAAACTTTCTTAAGATGAATATTACCGATCTAAGCGACGAACAATTAAATATCATAGTCGCTAACACCGCTTTCTCAACTATTCATAATAATTTATATGAACAGTGGTTGATATGACGTGTATTTATGGATAATTGTTAAATATACTCCATCTATATTATTTATAGACGTAAGTAAAACTATGAAATACAACGGTGGAGACGATAAAACGCGCAGCACGTCACACTCATAGCTAAATGATCATATACGCTCAAATTAATATTAGTATTGATGTCTTTAATACAGTTTTTAAATTTAAATCTATCCATAAATAAAAAGAAAACGCTAAACGCTCCTAAAGCTATTTTCACAAGAAATTAAATTGAATCTACGTATCAGTAGAAAAAACTTAGGTTAACATGTAAGAAGCGCTTTAAATTTGCGTCGAAGTAACGTTTAATTTTTTTCTTGTTAATACTTTACATTGCCTAACTATTACATTCATTCATTCATTAGTTGAATAATTTATTCAAAATATTCAACTAATTATATCAAAATAAGGATCTTCACTGGAGTCTTGAAAAAAATTACAAAAGCCAGATTTTTTATAGTCTAGAATATATATTTTTAGAGACAATACGTAACATTTATGTTCTTATGTAAAGAGTAAAATAAATAATTATACAATAAACATTATACATATAATAACAACATAAACATTATAATAAACATTATAGAGTAATATTAATTACAAATGTCTGTTTGTAATGACAAAATATGAGCTTTTTACTAATTTTTTGTCTGTTTGTCTGTCTGTTTGGATCGGCAAATCTCCAAGACGGCAAAACTGATTTGGACGAAACTTGGACTGGCCGATAGCTGATGTTATAAAGTTTTAAAATAATAATTAGGGTTCCGTATTATATTCCGTTCCGAAATTATCAATTTAGTTTTTAACAATGACTGTAAACAATAATATGCAGGTAAAATCGCAGGCAATAGCTAATATATAATATAAATTTAATTAATTTTATACATAAAACAAAGTTTTTTATTAAGGAATATCGTGGATGAACATAAGAATTTGATATACTTTGTGTAATCTGGCAAGGAATAAGCTTTAATTAAGTTCGCCCAGTGGGTGGGACTAATTATTATACCGGAGCTCTACCGATAAACGCGTTGCCATATTTATCTTCTGATTAAAAAGGTTTTTGAATATTTGACGAGCATGAGAAGCGAGTGAGGTTTACAATCACAGTTAGGCTAAAACGCATTTTATGTATGTATATATATAAGGCGATAACTCTCGAACCAGTACTCCAATTTAAATGAAATTTGGAATATATATATGTAATGCTAGTACATTTTTTAAGTTCATTGGGCTTCAAAATCGATTCAGTAACTTTAGAGATATTGAAATAAATGTGAAACAAAATAACTGCAATGTCCAAGTTCGTGGCGAATTACTAGTATTTATGTGGCCCTTTTTGTTGCATCTGGATCTGTATTAAATAACAGTTTAAATATGTTGTTTTCCTGACAACATGATATCTCGTCGCGATGGGAACATTACATCTTAGGTTGTTGTTGAAGTGATGGTATCGGTCCTTAATGTGGCGTTTGTATATTTAAAACAGAAACAGCAACAGAGCAACAGAGACTGGAATAAAACTTCGTATTTCTGGTATACTTTGTGTTTTATTTGCGTTCAAGTAACTTCTTTCATTTCATTTGAATTTCGAACTTGCTAACCAAAGCCGCAATGTGGATGCAGTTGTTTTAATAAACTTTAGACCACGGTATCTTGCCAGGTACAGCACACTATACAAATAGCTCTTAGCTCAGCTAGCAGCAGGTAGCACTTTTAGGTTATAGAGCATTTTAGGCGTTAGAGCATAATAAATTTCGCGGTAAGAAGAGTTAGACAACGGACAGATAAGTCGAGCAGAACATTGATGTTATGACAACTTAAAAATTTCAGGTCACATAAGAACGCGGAAGCGTCTATGTGAATGAAGTATATACTTTGAATTGATTAATATGTTCTGTTCTAGAAAATTTTCCAATATGACAAAAAAAAATAACGGCCAAACGTGTAATGTGGCTTGTTGCGGATACCGGATGGTCATTCCCACTGACCCAATGGAATTACAGCTGGTGATAAAAAATTTAATAACATCAGGTATCCCTGCAGCTATCTTGCCAACTTTTTTGTTTTAAAAAAGTGACTGGACAAAAGGCACACTTCTACAAGCAAACCATTTATTTATTTAACAATAAAAGCTGTTTCGCCTCAACACTGATATAAACATAAATCAAAGCAGGCATTTCTAATGGTGGTCTCTCGCGTCATCGGAAGATATCATCTTCCAACATCTTCTTTTGTCAGTCATCGTGTGAGAAATCTTTTCATATTAATTGTATAAGTTTTTCCTCATATATTATAAGAAAATACCAAGGCATAATAGACAAAGAGCCCATAAATTATTATTAGTTGTTTATTTTAAGATCCGACCATACAATATACATACATAGATAATATTTGAGGCTGTGTAGAAAGCAGTAACGCAGTTATATAATTATATATGACAATAAAAATATGGGAAAAGATTAATTAGTCGAATCTAAAGTTTATATAGCAATCAGTTTTGCCTTTTTGGATTAGAATTACAGAAGAATTTCAGTTAAAGCTTATAAGGGATCACTTTGTAGCCCATAGATTTTTATTTCAAATAGTTATTAGGGCATGTTATCGAGCATGTGTATTGCCTGCTTGGCTTTCAACTTCTACGTAAGTAAAAGCATTCGTATCGCTTACTGCGAAGTTAAGAGGCAAGCATCGATTCACTTAGGTGTTGAGACTTTTAAATACGAGATTATTTATTCTTATGATATGAAATATTTTTCAAGTAAATAAATTTTTAGAATTAGAAAATTTTCCCTGATATTCTTTATAGGTACTTATTATTAAAATAAAAAATCTGTAAATCACACAATTACTCGTTAGATTTGGGAATCGAATCCACTAACCGTAAAACTAGAGTTAATATTTTTAACTGTACCAATAAAGTTTAATTCTCATACACAAATAAATGTTGTAAATTAAAATTATTCGACTAAACATAATCAAACTTCTTTTTGTCCATTTTGTTTAATGTTTGAAATAATCAATGTCGAGATAAACATTATTTATGTTTAATTTGAATTCCATAGGGGTACAAAATGTAAGTCATTGTGAAATATAAAGTCCAATGCCAGTATACGCCTTATCCGTAATGGTAAATTTTATGTAAAAAATGAGTTGCTGTTCGTTAGTCTCCCTAAAACTCCAAAAAGGTCCTATTTGTCTTTTTTTTGTTTTAATATCTTAGTGATTATTCAGGAAAACCTCCGGAATAAATCACAAATCCAAATATTACTTCATATATAAAAATCTTCACGCAGACACGATGGCGTCGCTATGTGACGTTCAGTTTGACAGTTCTATAATATGTTTCTATATCAACAACATACATTTTTACGCGGGAGACACCGCGTGCAACAGCTTATGTATGAAATAAAAACGTTTGGCCAAAACATCACGGTTGCGTATAAAAGTTAAAATCGTTGTGATTAAAGTTTTATTTATATATCTGTCTCCCCATTACAGCCGTCAGCCATCATTGATTAGTGCGCGCGTATTTGAAAAGAAAAAAAACATTTGCCAATTTTCAAACGCAATATTTTGCTACGATATCGTATATCAAATAAAGCGCAATTCATTTTCTGAACCACGCTGACTTATTAGGAAACGAGCGGTCGCAGCAAAAACCTTTCTTAATAATTATGACGGGCTCCCTTCGGGACGACGCCATTTGTATCAATAGAAATGCCCAGTGGAAATAATTTTTGATGCAATCTTTCCTTGTTTACAAAAAGGTACTGGTTTATTAAAAAAATATTGCTTTTATTTCACATTGACGTTTTTCATACCTAACAAATGATCCTAAATTGTGCTTAAATAATAATGCACGTTTCTTTGAGTTGATTTATTGTTGAATATAAATTTGGGTGGCATCATACTATTTACTCTTAAGATAAAAGTGTAAAATGTGTGTCTTAAAATTAGGGCACTCCAAATTAATTCTTATAGTCGCTATCAATCTCCTGTTTTCTTTTATGATATTTTTATAACTTATTCATTAACTTTTATGAAGTCGTATAATGCGTTGTAGTAAAAGTAAAACACATATATGTATATGAATACCAAAATAATACACAAATGTAAAAAAATTAAAACATAACTGCTTTTTAATCTATACATATTTAATAAAATTTCAACTTGACGTAGTCTGAATTTAAAAGATATTGAAAAATATAATATAAGCCATCTTTCTACCAGCAATACAAGCCAAAACAGAATTTATTTACAATTTTTGTGTGTCTGTATGTACTTCGTGGAATTGAATGGATTTTTCAGTTATATTGATGTAGGTTTAACCTAAAACCTTGTACATCTTTTATAATTACACGCCGCTTAAAAGCCGAGAAAAAAACTTGGTATAGGTATCATAAGAATATTTCGCCGTCTATGAAATAAAACTAACTAAACTAAATAACCAAATAAAACTAAGCGAGTAAAACCGCAGGCAATGGCTAGCTAATAATAAAAATTTTGTTTAATGTCAACTAATAATGTAATCTGTAAAAGTTTTTTTAAAGGATTCCTCGAATTGCATACATTTTTTTTTACGAATTGAGAGACGACAGCCCACTTAATAAGAATTTCTGACAATTTGGAAGACCTACGATTTGTTTCTTAATTATTTCTATTTTGGGAGCGCTTTTTAATTTTACTGAAGGGCTTCGTAAGCTAACAAGTTGCTGAGCTATTATTAACATTGTTTTTATAACGTCCGATAATATAATTTTCATTCACAGTTAGTTAATGTTTTAATGAGGAAAGTTTATATCTATGATTTAGGAAAAAAATCATAGGTGTAAAATACCTTCTGAATGTAAAGTAGACCTTGTCGACCAAAGAGTGACCTGGGTGGAAAGTGTAAATTATTTAACCAAATCATAGTACATTTCATGTAAATTATGGGGAAAATGGGCCCAAACGACGTTATGCTATTTCGTGACCGAAATTATTGCGGTGTGAGTTACTTCTTCTTCTTCCTCCTAGCTTTATTCTCAAATTACTTGGGGTCGGCTTCTAATCCTACCGAATTTTACCTGAATATCAGTTTTTACACAGAGCGACTGGCATCTGACCTCTACAACCCAAAGGGATAAACTGA
>DWHK01000207.1:0-16073 GCA_018247855.1 Graphium androcles | reverse complement strand
TCAAACCCCGGTGCCGGCACCAATGCAATTGTCATTTTCTTAATTGCAATTTTAAGTGCTGATTTACCACGTGCTCAACGACGAAGGAAAACATCGTGAGAAAACCTGCATGTCTAATATGTGAAGTTCGCCAATCCGCACTGGGGCCGCGTGGCGGACTATGCCCTATCCCCTCAGTCTAGAGGAGGCCTTAGCCCGGCAGTGGGACAATTTGAAAATAGGCTGTTACAATGAAGTGAACACTCGTAATATTTGTAAAGCACAGTTGGTACACCACTCGACGTTGTGACATTTTATTTTTTTACTACATTTAAAATCGTTAATGCTACTTACGTTTCACTCGGGGAGTGGCAAAAACCTCTCATGGGGAATGTTTAAAAAAATCGCCACAAACTGCTCAAAGTGTTTTCTACCTAAAACGCAAAATTTTTACGGATTCGTCCCAAAGGTGACGCTGCTACAAGTGGTTTCGGCAAGATGAAGGTATTTCTAGTGCCGACTATTTTTAGACCACTTCAAAATAAGGAAAGAAGTCATTATTGGATCTACGCTTAAGATTTTGAATGATTAGAAACGAATAGAACACACAATTCTGTTCCCTGCGGGCTTACTGAATTGCTTTTTTTAATAGAATTTAGAAGATTATTTTTCGCTTGAATATTTGTTGCTGCAAAATATCTTCTTTTTAACAGACTTCAAAAAAAGGGGGGAGGTTTCTCAATTCGACAGTATTTTTTTTATGTGTGTTCGGTGATTTCTTCGTTGTCTATGAGCCGATTTTGATGATTATTATTCAGTTGGAAAGAAGACGTCCAAAGTGTGGTCCCATAAAATTTTCATAAAAATCGGTTAAGTAGTTTGTTTTTAAAACCAAAATACCGGAAAAAATATGTCACGATAGTACACTTCTAAGGCGTTTGAAGTTGGATTTTCTAATTTTGTTTAAAAATAATTATCACATCTCGTTTAGTTTATTGGATAAAGTCTAACAGAAGTAGTATACTGTTTTATTATGCAGGTCACAATCGAATCCCAAAAGTTTGTGAGTGATTCGTCATTAAGTAAACCGCCTACTTTGTGGCCATTCTTATGCATTTTTATGCCAAAAGGTGGCAGCAAATGAACTGTGCGTTAGTTGCCTAACATACCGCGAAATCCCTGGTGTCGACTCCCTAATCCCACTAAAGATTTGAATGCGGAGTTAAGCCTCAAAACACGATATAATCACAAGTATTACGTAATTAACTATTTATGTGAAGTTTGAAACAAATTCAAATATCCTTATTCAATATAGAAGTGTTTACACTTACTTTTTGTTTGTCAAAAGAAACTACCACCGGTTCGGAAAGTAAAGCCACTGATCTCAGAAGAACCGGCGTAAGAAACTTAGCGATAAAGCCCTTTCAAAATAATTGAAAAAAAGAAGAAGATTTTTTTTGTAATATAATCTTATAAAATTAACATACAATAAATTTCATTTGAAAAAGCCTGGAGCGATCAGTTCATTACCAGATATCATTTAGATAGTCATTAATAAAACTTTAAAGAATATGCATATGTGTATTTTGGATTAAATTACGGAATGGTCCGAGAACGTCTCTGACCACAACAACGGCCTCGAGGGGCGATAGTAGGAAAAAAATATTAGCAATTTCATACGTTAGTCAGTGACCTACATATACTTCACGGAATGGAGCGATATCCCTTTATGGCCCAACGCGAATTCCGCAGTTCCATTTAATTTGATCTAGAACTGAAATTGCTGCAACATTACCCTGAATTCAGGAAAAGAATAGCGATTATGCTATAGCGAAAAAATTGTCCTTTTTAGCGACGAATTTTTGATTAAACATAAATAGGATAAATAAAATTCTGATCCTGTACATAAATAAATGTTCGTTCTATGTGTTCGCGCGAGTCTCATCAGATTATGTTGAAATTTTGTACATCTGATGATGACATGTTCATGAAAGTTTCTGATATGTTATTGACGCACAATGGTCGTAAGATGTGTCAGATAATTGTACCACTAGCACACCCGCGCATCTTCATCTGTCTTTTTTATATAGAAAAGGTTGGCAAGCAAGCAGATGGTTCCTCAGTGTTAAGTGATCCCGTCACCCATGGACACACACGACATATGAAGAGTTGTGTGTGCTAGGGGGTAGGTTGGGTTAAGATTATATTAAGGACTTGGTGGGGATAGGAGTGGGAAAAGAAGAGGGTAGGAATGGCCATCCGGCAACCTTAAGAGCCATGCATACTTTATTTACGCTGGCTCTGTGAAGGGTGGTGGTACCTCCCCGGGCGAGAAGTGCAGCAAAAGCTGTTTGAAGGGTGTTATGTTCTACCATCTCAAAAAATTAATAAATTTTCGCCGTTTTTGCGATATCGATTCATTGTTATTCTTCTCCTGTTGGTTACATGTGATGATATAGCCTAGAACTTTCCTCGATGAATGGGTTTTCCAACACTAAAAGAAATTTCCAATTCAAACCGTTCCAAAGATTAGCGTGTGCAACCAAACAAACGAACTCTGCAGCTTTATAATATTAGTATAGATTACCTCGCATATCGGATTGTAGCTGGTATTTAGCATATGTTTTTTTTATTATCTACAAATATTTAAAGACCATAGATTTTGGTCGGAATCAGTAGAGGAATTTTCAGGATCATCGTGACTACATATGTATACTATGCTTAATAGTATTAGATAAAACCCTAGACGAATTAGATATATGTATTTCATTGTATACACTGATAGGACTTTGTTTTAGTAATGATAAATTACCAGTCAAATAAATAATTAACAGTATCTGTGGCGACTCGAAACAAATCTGCAGTATTTGTGCAACATTACAAATATTCTTTTAGCCTTTTTCAAATTAAATCTTAATCTTAACTATAATATAACTTTTTATATATCTGTATGTCAGAGGCATATTATATTAAGCAAAAACAAAAAAATTGCAGGACGAGCAAAAATGTGCGGCTTCACACTTTGATAACGAAATTAAGTGAAATTTCCAATAAAATATTGATTTGTTTAAATTACGTTTTGCTATTGTTATAGCAATAATTTAGGTGATATATATAATATCACAGCAAAGTAAATAGAAGTTTAATTTAACGGACTTTTTCGTAGTGGAGGATAAATAAAGGCTTATAAGGCTGTATACCTCTTTGGAACATTTAAAATGATATCGTTACTTCTCTCTTTGTTAATAGACTTATGATACCTTGAGGTCTTATACCGCGATAATATTTCAGGAGATAATTTCCTGTACAAGAGGCTAATTTTAATACCATCAAATAGAACTGTCTTTTGCGATTGCAATGGTTTAAAAACATAGTTTTGGTTAAAAGTGGAGTTATGATTGACCCCTGAGGTATACCTTACGTTGGCAACTGTAATTCGCCGATAGTTTAATATGCCAATAGAAACTTGTCGCGATAGTTGCGCCGTCGTATGAAAGTGGATAGGTTCTAGAGGTGCGCGGAGGCTTTCTCTTCCGGCGGGATGCCGTCCCTCCCCCGGCCATCTCGTGTTACCCACATAAATCAAGACCACAAACGACAATACTATTCCAATAAGGAAACTACGGACAAACATCGAAGTATGTAAGTGTTTAGAGGAAAATTAGCAAACTGCATCCGGTTTAAATGACTTCATTTAATATTTTAGTCTACACCTTAAATGTTTTATCGTGCACGTCATTTTATGCGTTATAGTCTTACCATAAAATACACCACAAATAACGGGAATTTCTTTCTTATTGCTTGAGCAATTAATAAAATGGGGCTTAATTTAAAACTTCTTCATCTTTTCTGAAGTCGGTCTATGTGCAATTGAGTGTGTTCTTTTAGATCGAAAAATACGGTCAGGCCCCAGGTACTTATCTTATTTTGGTTGTAAGAAATTATCTCTGGGATCACAATATACAAAAGATGAAATTTGCAAATATTAAGAACACTATTTCGCACTGA
The DNA here is from genome assembly GCA_018247855.1 of Graphium androcles. NCBI lineage: Eukaryota > Metazoa > Arthropoda > Insecta > Lepidoptera > Papilionidae > Graphium > Graphium androcles. Next base: position 12,086 of record DWHK01000207.1, on the reverse strand, counting down.
ACTGATGTAGTTTTAATGCTGTAGGGTACAAATAAAAAGCCAATGCACAAAATGAACAAAAGACAAGTGATACTGGTGTTTGAACCTCTTTGAATATTGTCTCCGTATTCTAAAAACTGAAAAATTTACTTATTCTTATTTTGATTTAAGCCTGCAGTTCTTCAGATAATAAGAAATACTCAGCGAAAACTAGAAAATACTCCTTTCAGATCAAAAAATCAATGGCCTTCTAATTATAATACTCCTAGTCCACTCACGTTTCAATATATATTTCCAACTTTTTGTTTCTGCCTAATTCATGATCCAAAATCTACTTCCTCATTTATATTTATTCTACATTTTTAAATCATATTTGTTTTCAATATGCTAACTACTCTAATATATAATTTATGTATGTATGTATACATATGTAGCTGAAATAATTTATACTTAAATGAAGCAAGATAGTGTAAATGGGTGACTTTTGAACGTAACGCTTTTCCTCTGACAATGTAATGACCTTAATGAGGTAAATCGTTTGAATATTATACGACTTTGGAGTAATTGTTATTGCTGCATTTACCAAAGTTGCGTCGATATGACAAATATAATACGAGATCAGGTTCATTTGAACATATGGATAATTATAATACTACGTTACGCTTTATCCATATATGACGCTATTCCCCGACAAGCACTATATTACATATAAAATTAATTAGTAGAAATATAATTTTTTTGATATTTATTTAGAGCCAAAGTTGCCTTTATTAAAAACTAATCATTAAATTAGCTTGCTGACGTTATAAATTATCGTTATAAATTGATATATGCGATCATAGATAACTATGTGAGCATCTTGACTGGTTCTATTGCTAATTATCTCATAACACGTAAGTGTCAATTAAAAACGATCAAATCTCTGCGCGAGCAAGATTACGATTGAATGTCGGAGCGGACTTTCGCCGGGTAAAAGCGGCGGATCGCGAAAGGAAAATCGCCGGCCACTTCCTCGAGCGGAAACTAAAAGTGGATTGGATTGTGTTTGCGGGTGAAAACTGCATCGGCCGGTGCAACGGGCAAGGCGAGATGCAGTTTCGCTTTAGCGAAAGCGAAACGCGACATCTCTTAGTAAGAATAGGAACTATTAGTAATAAACGATAGCGACATCTATTATACTGTCATCGTAGTAACATGATAATGAAATGTCTTTTAAGTTTGGCTATTGTACGACAGAGGACGTTGTATGTGGCATGCTTTGTTAGAATAAATGAAAAAAACACAGACATAATTAAAACTTACCTTTACCTCCACCGGCGTCATGCACCTGCGGCTTTCCACTCGGCACCCGCTGCATAGGTGATGCGTTGCCGTAGCTCATCCCGGTGCCGTTGTAGTCTGTGCTCATGGGTTCTTGCTTTATGCCGCTAGATGTCGCTGCCAACTTCTCCGCCAGAAGGGGGTTGGCAGAAGCAATGTTGTAGCGGCCATTACTTATGTTGTTGACCACTGCGTTGTTGATGGCGCTGGTACCGGAACGAAGCAGTTGCTGCAACCGCTGTTGTCCATTATTAGGTACAGTAAGCTGGCTCTGTTGATAGTATGGCCCCTGTATTTGGCTACCGGACGCTGGCGAAACATTGTTGTTCTCTTCTTGCTGAAACGTAAAGTGATCCATTTCATTCCATATGCAATAAATTGAATATTTAAAAATTTAAAGTACTGTATAGTGATTATCTTAAACCGATTAATTAAAACAAAGTTATATAACACAATAACAGACTTTTAATTTTTATCTCGATCGAGTGTTTTATATTTATGCAGACGTTTTTTTTATATAAAAATATATGAAAATTCATACCTAATGGTACTTTAAAAACGTAGTTCCAAAATAAGTGCATACACTTGGTTACTTGTTTCTTTTTAAAACTTTTAGGTAATTTTAGCTATGACTTAACATTTTACATCATGAAATTCTATCAAAACCCACCTTTATTTCGATCGGTGGCACAGGAGTTGCCGTGGAATTGGTGAGGTCGGTAAAGAACGTGTCAAAATTGTCGAAGGCGGTCTCCCCTAACTGCTTTAATATGTCGTCGGGATCATCCGCGTCCGCCTCGGCCAGGCCGACGATGTTGCTGATCTCGGCTTGGGACAGTTCGCCCAGCGACGACGCCATCTGCTGCAGCGCCGCCGCCTGGTTGCCGCCGGTCACCGCGTCCTGGAACGCAGGCACCTCTTATTTTACTCTTTGTGAAAGTTAAATACTTTATCTGAGATATAGGTTTTAGGTGACTGTAAGACAAATCACGATGCTAGTATAGCCATCACGGACATTCTGAGTCAAATACTGTCATTATCCCATAAGGTTGTTGTTTTTACAAACTATAGTTAACAGTTAATGACCTTTTTGGACATGAATGCCAATGTTTGGTTAACAACGTAATAAAAATGCAATAGTTTTGCAGTCTCCAACAAAAATCCGTAATTTTGGAATTTAGATTAACATTTATCTACATCGAAGGTTTTCCATTGTAACAAAACAACAACAACAAACAAAACTGCCACGTGTATAGGTAATAGGTATACCTATACGTTTAGGTACATATACGTTTAGATCAAATTCGAATGGGTTCCATTGGTAGCTTAGATTTACAATTGGATCTGGAAGTGGTACTGGTAATTGGGTTTCAGGATTGTTTCACATTTATTATGAAATTGATGTTTTAGTGTGCTGAACCCGGTAATAGAAGGCAAGCAATTTGGCGAGACACTGTCTGCCGGGTCCGCTAGTATTACATTAAAATATTTAGGTGCCTACCTGCAGGCAATTGGAGAGGTCGACCATCCTGCCCTCATTCTCGGCTGTCCACCACTCGTCCTCAATAAATGGCATCGCCAGCGCCGGCCCCGTCGGCGCATGCGTCCCCGCCACGTTGTCGCGCCTAAGTAACGCCAGGTGGCGCTGTCGCAAATCGCACTAACACTAGCACACGCGATTCACGCACTCAACAATACTAACACTAATTGTAAATTCGTTTAAAACGTTTGGCAGCGTTTCGGACGGATCGTTCATTATTCGATGTGAACAATATTGACAGTCGCTTAGATACTAAGTTGCTTGGAACACATGACGGTTGGCGGTGAATTGTCGTGACGCGATGTCGATTGCTGTCTTTCAACAGTGATCGGCTTGACTAATGCCTGCTTCCAGGCCAGGCTACCTCACTCCTCTCAATCCACTCCTCTTCAACAGCAACCTGGGAAAACGCAATGCGTAGGCTTTCACGTCTTTAAACAAGGAGCCTTAAAATTAAATTTTGGCTTGCTAAATCCATTGTGTCCAACTTGCTATTTTTTATTTTTACAAATAGTAAATTCTTTTTAAAAAAAAAAAAATGTTGTTTCTGAATGTTCCTTTAATGGCAAAAACTAGAGTTCCTTTCTACTAACTGAAATTTTACATTAGTCAAAGTTACGCAAAATTATAAAGTAATAAGAAATTGCATCCGATTTATACTAATAGCATGTAGTAAAAGTGCAAACCGTCAAAACTTACTTTATGGTTCATACGCAAAACCAAGTATATTTTACACACAAAAGATCATATAAACCATATTGTGTTCTTTCGTTGAGTATCAGAATTGTTTATACTTTGTTATGATAAGTATTGCAGGGGCGGCAGTGCCCCGAGGTCACCTGGCGATGTCCCGGTATAGATGGAGCTTGCGTCGATTCGGCATAGATGCTGCCATCCAACGCAATGCATCCGCCGCATACGTCGCTCTGTGAACAAAGCAAAAACCATGTGAAAAACTATATCAAGTTTGTAATCACAACGAATCTACAATTAAAGGGACCGATAAAATACCAGGCGGCAGAAAATATAATAATTTCATATGTTACATATGTTTATACATATTAAAGTTATCGTCAAAAATTCAACAGTAGGTAATATTTTTATTGTTAATAATCTTAAAGTATAATTAAGCTAAGAATCCTTAAATTTATGGAGTGCGTTTCAGAACAGTTCATAGTCTTTATGTATAGTTTATTATATAATCTCTGTTTCTATCCAAACGGAATAATCGCAGATGCTCTTTCTACTTGCCGATAGATGTCAGTATATGTTTTTTTTACTACTTTTTTTTTATAAATCCCAGCTTTTATTTTTAAAGATTAAAAAAAATAATCCCATCGTGTATTTCTTATGCATATTTTATTTTTGAAATTAAAACTGATATTTCTTGTTAAAAAGTAAACAACGATGCCATATTGTTTACTATTGACGATTACACCTTAAAACAAAAATCAGCTGTTTTTGGTACATCATTGATGTAAACTGACGGCTAGAAAGAAATTTGAACGCATTGTCGTTTACAATGCACGGAAGAGTGTAGAAAACGAATAAATTTCCCCGCTAAGGCATAAAAAAGTTAACAATGCCCCTCCCGCGGCAGATAATTGTTGGACACAAAGAAAAAGGAATTATACTTTTGTTTTCTACACACTTCCTGCAGCACTTTCTTTGTTGTTTAATTGTTATGACTGTGGCTTTATTACTTCAATTTGAAGTTAGATGATAAGTAGCAAACATCATACTAGTAATATGTGCATTCATTCATTCACATTGGGATAGACAAATAGAATTTTTAGTAATAAAAACTGGAGTCCTCATAACTTTTTTGGCATTATTATCATTTCTAACTAACGATTTAAGGGCGTAAATGATTTCTTCATGCTTTAAAACTTACATTAAACAAATATACATGAACAGATCGGCGACATGCCTTAGTTGCACATCGTTAGAATTTTTTTACAGTTTAGGGAAAGTAATTTTTAATGGCTTTGATAAACAAATTCGAATTAACACTTGATAATACGGTACTAGTATAGTAACCACTTTTAACATTTAAAAATACAGCATAAAAAATCGTTCGGGAACGGCTTTTCTTAGCATTATTTTAATTTTCAATTATTTATTATTATTTTATAAAAAACGTCTTTACTTATTTTTTAACGTTTCTCCTGTATTACAATTTTTGCGGATTTAACTTCAAAAGAAAAATAATTGATATGCTTTACGTAGCACGTATTGCGTATTACATAATGAGTAAGTAAGAGAACCCTAACGACTAACCTAACGGCTGCAATCTAGCACTGGCGTTTTTGTATTTTAAGGTTTAAATTAAATATTCAAGATTTACTAATAATTTAAAATGAAAAAATTTGCAACGGACACAACTACGGTATTTATATATAAAATTTCGACATTTTACAACGACCGTCTAATTATAAAACCTTCAAAAACGGGTTCTCGTTGTTTTTTTCTTTATTCGGCATTTTATAGCAAAGTTTTCCCTGGCGTAAAGCTATTCGCTTTGCCTGACCTTGATTGGGTTACTTCCTGCTGCATATTACTTTGAGGACCTTGTAAGTTGGCATTGCTCGTGATCAACATCTCGCTAATGACTTGTTTATACAAAATAAATTACTCATATAAACAGCGTAATATAAACAAAACAATAGATGAAAATAAGGCAAATGTTTTAGATTCCGTTTTATAGCCTAGACCTATGTTGGTCTATATAATTTTATTAATTGTTTCAAAATTTACAAACATTCAATAATAGATTCAACATTAACAATTATTAATTTTTAAAGTAAAATGCATCCTAAAAAAAGTGATGTTATTTAGTTGCTTTTTATATAAATTAAGAAAATGATTGTTATTTATTTGTAGATCAGTCAGTGAAGACTATTTTAGTTAAAGAGATTCTTAATAAAAGAAAATTTATTTGAACGCCATCTATGAACATTAATACGTACTTACGCAAACTACACAGGTACACAGACTTACTATAACTGTTTTGAATTAAATAACTTTGTTGACGGCACAAGGAAGAACCTTCAACATTTATTACGAGATGACTAGGTTATAGAAAAATTTAATAAAAAACCTTCTAGAAAAAACGGCATCATTTCTTATTATAACTGTATGGAATGGCATACGTTCTTTAGTAGTATATATATAAAAAGTAATGTAAAGTTTTCCATTCTAGGAATCTAGTTTATGAAATGTTTGAATTCTACTTTTTTTTAAATAAGTTCCTTTATAATTCACAAAAATGAGCTTTAGGGTAAAACGGAACGCATCAATCTAACCAATGTTATGACAGGCAATGTCAAACCTCTATGCTTGTGTTTGAAGGGAAGTCTAGTATGTTTTTATTATTTCTAGTGAATAATTTAGGCAATTAAAAACATGTCAGACAATTCATCTACTTCAGAAGAAGAAGTTAGTGCGTGCAGTTCGAACTTTGATCCAATTAAAGCACTTTACTCCGAAAAAACAAAAATACCGGTTGAGAATGCTCCAATGTATGATACAGTTGTTCAATATGAAGCTTCTCTCAAAAAGGAAAGTACAATTTTACCTGTTGGCTCCAGCGAAATAGTTCGCAAACAGAAAGAGCAAAAAGAGAAAGAGAAGCAGGCGGAGGCGAGGGAACTAGAAGAAAAGAACAGAAGGCGTTTCGAACAATACGGAGGTTAGTTTATTAAATTTAACAGCATTTACATTTTCATCGAATACAACAACAATATTTTAGTCTATGTGTGTATGTAAAACTAAGAGTTATTCACCAAAGGTAGCTCCTCACTACCTTATATCCACAATTTGATAACTTACAACATACAAATTATTTATAGCTTGAGAAATAATATTTTGGTATTTATAATTTCTTCCTTCCTCCTAGCCTTATTCCCAAATTACTTACTTTTGGCTTCTAATCCAAGCAAATTTTACCACAGTATCAGTTTTTACACAGAGCAACTGGCATCTGACCTCCGCAGCCCACAGGCATAAACTGAATTCATAGGATGGATTAGTTGTCAGGATACTTGAAGGCATTGAAATGCTTTAACAATTGTCTTCTTGACAACGGGGACTAATTTTTTACATGCCCATCTCAGGTATGGATCACCTTAATTTTCTGGCAATTGGGTGATCGGCCGATATTGCCCTAACTCAACTAAGAAACAACAACACAAAGTCGTTGTCCCCCAGCAGGATTTGAATCCATAACCGTTTGTAAAGCAAAGGCATATACCACTAGGCTATGGACGCGGTATTTATCTTGGTATTTATATACCCATTAATTATTTTATATCTTTTAATATTTTTTACTGACACAAAACGGTAACTATTATTGACACTAATAAAATTGAAATAAAACTTATTTATAAGTTTACATTGTGTAGTGAGACCATTAACAATGCTGTATTTTTAGAAAAACTGTTGATAATGTTGTTTGTTTAATTTTTTATCTGTTTCCCCTTGAAAATGGACCTTGATTCACAGCCAAAACATAACAGCTATTTTATTGATATCACTGATCTGATATGAACATTTGATATTGACTGAGGCCAACCTTCAAGCGGTGAGATTGTAATAAAATATGATACATAAATTACTTCTATTTATGATGTAATGTTCCGATTGTAGGAAGTCTTTTATTTATATTTCTTTTATATGTGTTAAAATAATTTCAAAAATATCATCATATCAATATCATGGGTTTATTCCACAAAGCTAAAAGATTCCGATATACAGACATTAAAATGGTATTCTCGCCTCTCTTGAGAAGGTTCAGTCTGAAGTCTTTCATTTCTTAAATATGTTCATCACCCTAAATTAAGAGAGCTATGATGATGGATGATTACACACTGACAATTATCTGAATGTAGTGGATGATCATAAGCAACTGTTATCGCTTAACATCAGGTGAACCTGAACAACTTTATGGATTCTATTGCCATTTATTTTTAAATCTTATCACTTGACTTTTCAAATACTTTGCAGGATTCATGATCACGGGTAACTCTGAGAGATGATATCAGATGAACTGTCTGCTTGCTTGCCTGTCATTAAAAGAGGCAAATTTGAGCCCTCAATAACAGAATCTCATGAAAATTCAATGTTAACTAAAATTACTTATACTGTAGATCTGTTTGAGCCCACCACTACATTTATCTTCCTATTCCTTATATAACATCATAATATAAATGATTTGATTAAAATCACACATCCTTTGTACAGCCTTTGCTGAACTGTAGTCCCATTCGCCCGGGTAGATACCACTGCCTAAAACAGAACCTGCATAAAATTAAGTATGCATGGCTCTGAGGGATGTAGGATAGCTATTACTACCTACCCTCTTCTTTTCCCACTCCTTTCTCCACCAAATCCTTAATATACTCATGGCCGATCCTAATATATAACCTGTTTTATCAAATTTCTAAGGCTCGCAACACACATGCACCTCTTCGATTGTTATGTGTGTCCATGGGCGACGGGATCACTTAACATCAGGTGAACCGTCTGCTCGCTTACCAACCTTTAAAACTGAGTAGTAGTACTGATAAAAGCCGGTCTAATGGAAAAGCCCTGCGCAAATAACTTTGTCCAGGAATTCCGAAAGTGATCTATATGTAACCGGTTAATCGGTCAAAAGATATGCCACGCGGACGCAACCGTGTAATTACTCGGGTCAGAGCTTTTAATAGCGCGCACCGTTTTATAGCTTGCCATATCATCCGATAGGGGTGCGCATAATTCCGAAGCCCACGTGGGTAGGTAAATGACGTTCTTTCTAGAGAGTAATTGTAGTGTTGTAGTTTACCTCATTACGGGTAATGCAAAGAATAAATACTTTGACTGCTTCTTTCTGTGGAAGTTTGTTGTATTTTCTCCGTATACTCATATTTGGAACAGTATACAATTATCTACATTTTTTTGACATGAACGTTTTATTAAACGATGAACGCCGGCTGCGCGCATGAAAAACCATGACTCATTGTCACGTTCCGCCTGAGTCGAGTGTGCAAGCGATAGAGAGGCACTATCGGCCTAAGTTTTCGGCTTGTGACGCATCTATTTCTCATCGGCCGATGCGTCCGAGTAATTCATCAATGTTTTCTTATGACGTTATCACGTAAAATCATCGTCCGCAAACCGAATTTACACCAATTTATTCCGTTCATCCAAACACGTACTGAGTGTACCTACAACAATATAAAGCTGTGTCCGACGCATTCAACCGTCACTTAACAACATAATGTTTAATAATAAAAATAGATTTTTTTTCAATCCGACTGGTAGTCTCACACATAGGCGTGTATATATTAGTGTATGTATCTCTGTTATCTCCGAGATTAGAACTCTTGCCGCCCGAGTACACCGAGCCGAGTGTACCGGGGTGCACTAAGCCCCGTAACACGCCGGGGGTAGCGCGGGTCACGCCCGGGTCGCCAAGCGCGTTCAACGCACGCCGCTCTGTGTCACGGCGGGCCACTGAACCTGAGGCTGCCGGGTAAGAGATATTAGCACGCGCGCGGGGTAGTTCGATCTCGATAGTAGTAGTAGGTTGGGTCGAGGCAATAATGATTGATTGAGTTCGATAATGATTGATTGAGTTCGATAATGATTGATTGAGTTCGATAATGATTGAAAAAGGTAGAGACAAAGCAATTCAATCCTAAACGAAATAATTATGCTATTATGAGCCTGACATCGTACTCTGTATGTTTATCGTACTATATATCTGTTTTAAGTAAAAAGTTGTATTAGGTTATTGTATGTATATATGTAACGCAATAACTCTGGAACCAGTGCTGTAATTTCAATGAAATTTGGAATATATGTTGGTAATACCAGCACAATTTTTAAGTTCGTTGGGCATCAAAATCGGTTCCGTAGTTTGAGAGATATTGAAATAAATGTGAAACAAAATGATAGATAAGTTCAACGAACTGCTAGCTTAATAGTGCATAGGAGTAGTTTTGTTATACTTTACGCTTCTTGTTGTAATGGCAATCAGAGGTGAATAATAAACAGTTAACACACAACCTTTCAAATCAACACATTTTGTTGTATTTTGTGATGGTAACTTTTTTGTTGCACCAGAATCCCGGCCTAAGATGAAACGTACGTCATCTGGCAATATCCTCCCGCGTTCCCAGTCAAACTGGGATAATCTGGGCCCACCCACCCGCGTGTACGGCGGAGAACGCGCAAAATTTCGTAACTCGCCTTACAATAAGGACGCGTTGAACGACGTATAAACGTCTGCGTTGCACGTCCGAAAATATTCTTTTACGGTCGGCGGTTATGTTATGGGGGATTTGTATCAAATTAGACGCTGGAGCCAGTAATTACGAGGTGGTCTGATATTCAAATAATGAAAAGGAAAAAAGCAAGGTTTGGAAAATTCACAATGCATACATTGAAGAACTATTAACTGTAAATAATATTAACAAAAGTATTTAAACACCCAGGCGTTAACATGTCTATGATATATGGATCTGATGAGACATTAATGTCATAAATCAACTGCGCGGGATATATTATTGTGCCTAGTGTATGCGCGGGCACAGGTCACTCCTTTTACTTGTATTCTCATAGCCCGAAGTGACTTGTATTTTAAACAACCGGAGAGATCAGATTCAGGACCAATATTTGACACGCCCATCCGATGCATGTCTCATCTTAACTTTCGGGCAATCAAGTGATATTTTTGTTAATCCAATTGAGAAACAACAATACAAAGTTATTGTCCTTCCCGGGGGTTCGAACAAGTTACCTTCGGCTTGTAAACTTTTGTCGGCTTTGCCCACTGGGTCAAACTTTTTCGACATAAAGTATAGTAAGTATTAAGTCGTTAAAGAAGAAATGAAAATATATCGATTGAATATTTAATTCTATAGAATATAGTTTTAATTTTTTGAAAATTGTTCATTACCCTTTTATTATTATATTTTATCATATATTATTAGTTTTGTTATGGCGTTGTTGTCAAATTTTGTATTATAATCTGTTTTTTTCTATATACCAATATTGACACCACTGACGGGGATTACAACTATGGGTATTTCGATATCCTTGGTGTTCTGATTTTAATGAAAAGAAAGGACAACTGAATGCTGTAAATTGGAACGCAAGTCGTTATTGGTGAAATGGCCAAGTTGCCAAATGTGGTCCGTGGACCGCGAGGTCTGAACTTTGAAACTAATTACTTACGTATGTAAAATAGAGTACTAGTAGTTCGCCGCGAACTTGGACCTCGCGGTTATTTTTTTTTAAATTAATTTTAACATCTTTTAAACTACTCTTAAACTAACTCTTAAACTTAACTAAACCGATTTTGATGCCCAATGAACTTAAAACTAAAATTGTACTAATATTACCTACATATATTTGAAATTTCATTTAAATTGGATCACTGGTTCGAGAGTTATCGCGTTACATACATATATACATTAAATGTGTTTTCGCCCAAAGTATAATTGTAAACCTCACTCGCTTTGCTCGCTCGGTTAATTAGGTGATGAAAGTTGCTAGTAAATACAAAGCAATATCTTCAATATCAGTTGCCAGTTGTGAAGTTTTCCTATAGGAGAGCACATAATCTTACAAAAAGCTTTCGCGCTTTCTTCGTTATCCTTCCATTTCTCTATCCAATTCAATATTTAATGGTAAGCTATATTTATTATGTCACCTTCATTTCATTTATGTATTATGTGTTCATCGAAAATAGTCACGATAGTTTTCACAGCGTACAAAATACTTAAGGGGGTCCGGTAAATGTTTGCATCATATAAGGATTTGTCGGTAATTGAATATTGCAAATACACTATGATATATATTAATCGTGGAAAATTAATTTTAAATTGGAATCAAAGTTAAAGCAACTTGTATTCACATTCTTAACTTGATTTATTTATTGCATTTTATGCTTGCTTTTTACGTGTCTATTGTTTATATTTCCTTCATAGTTATTCACATCCTCTTTATTTTCTTTCTTGAATATCGGACATAATTAAATAAAGATAATTTTTTGTTAATCAGTTGAAACACTTTTCTGCCGTAAGCCATATGGAATCGCTGAGCGTAAATCAATATCTATCTAACAAATGGCTTATCTTCACATACTCTATACTATTATAATTACGTTAAAAGACAAAACCTACTAATCATAGTATTAATTATAAAAAAAAATTATATTAGTTATAAAATAGTAAAAAATTAAGGTTTTGTTAATTAATTC
>DWHK01000206.1:0-16120 GCA_018247855.1 Graphium androcles | reverse complement strand
TGGGGGCCAAACCTATTTTTTTTTTTTAAAAAAAAAATTGGTTTTGCCCCCCAACTGTAATTGTAAACCTCCCTCGCTTCGCTAGCCCGGTCAAATATAAAATCGTCGAAAATTGCGAGTAAAACCGCATGCAACAATTAGTATAGAATAAATGTATAAAATAAATGTATATAATATAAATGAATTTTACAATCCACAAGTAACTTGTATGTTTGTAGTATGTTTTATTACTTTTGCAGTATATTGAGCATCTTCCAAGAACCCTCCGGTTTCATTTGCAAACAACTGGGTCTATCTTATTTCTCGGAATAGACCGCGGGCCGTAAACCCGCTCCTGCGGGGAGCGGTGACGTTAAATGTAACCACTGCGCCACTGTGGGTGGCGTGTCGTTTGGTCCCGGTGCCGGTGCACTCGCCTCTGGTCTTGTGCGGCGCGTTCACTTTTAATAGACTGGAGATGTTTAAATTTACCATGCACGTGTACCTACTGTAAAACAAAACGTTTTCGATTACTTTGGAAAGTTATTTTCTTTTTAGTATTATAAATTTAGGCCAACTAGCTGCGAACCTTGAGGGACGACGGCAAATTGCTTTCTCGACGTGTAGTTATATAAACAGGCTTGTGTATGATGCAAATGGTGTCTCCATTTGCTGGCAACGGGCTGAAAGCGAGATGGGGAATGCTGCCAGGCTGTTGGGAAGTCGCCGTCTGCGTAGGGCGCTCAACGCCTAGCTGTTTCGTATTGCGGACGCAGGTCAACCAAATTCAGCCACGCTCATGTAGACTTTAAGGCAATTAGTATAGAGATAATAATTATGTTTAAAGATATCGGTCTGTAAATAAGATATGACGCTTGCTTGGAACATAGTCTCAATTTAACAAAAATGTTCAGGAATATGTTAAAGATTTTATGCAGTGACATAAATTAGATATGAAGGGAGGGGAAGGGACCATCAACACCATATAAAATATGGCATTGGGATTGGTCACAGGAGTGGCAAGGAACGTATTCAGGAATGGGAAAGGCTCCGGCTTAAAGGCTGCTGTTTAAATCATTGGCCGATTGCTCGTGCTTTGTGATTTGATCGGCCGATGAGTGCGCGGCCTCACCACCCGGGAGCGCACTCACGCCGCGGCGCCTGGTGGTCGAGCGCTGACCTCTCGACACTACATTGGTCAGCGTTTTCGTTTATAAACATTTAAGCGCTGCCGCAGCGTTTCTCCCTTTAGACTCGTCTGAACGCCTTTGACCTCAAATGAACCACAGCTAGGTATTCGTGTAACATATATCTAATTACCACTGTAAGCAACTTGAACGTCGATGCCAATTAATCTGTTTGCGATGAGTTTAGTGACACTACATTTATTTTTCAAATATAAACATTTAATAGCCTTTCTGCTTGACATGTTAAAGGTCGTGGGATCGAATCCCACCTATAACTATGACTTCGTGTTGTTGCTTGCTAGTTGGCATAAGGCAATACGGGCTGATTTTGTAATTGCCTTAAAATTCATATTATCCATGCATCGGAATGGCATGTAAAGTGTCGGTTATTCATCAGATCTTTTTCAGAGTATAACGGATATCCGTTCCACTGGGCTGTAAGAGTAAGTGCAGTGCTTGCCTACATACTCACACTTACCAAACAATAAATTTATTTCATCTAGATTAGTAATATTAGTAATATTAAATTTACTCTTGTTTGGCCGTAACAAATTAGTATTATTTATATCAAATTAAAAATTCTCCTAAACCAGCATATTACAAAATATCCACATATTTGTTTGTTTTATTTTTATTTATCATTTGAGCGATCTATCGTCATGATATCATTTAAAGCAACGTAATTCATGAGTGAGAAATAAAAACTTATAAATAGAATCACTAGCTTTTCCTTCTGCCCGTCAACCTTTTTTCGTCAAGAACTCATAGAGGTATCAAGTTGAATTAAGTTAGATCTGCAATCTTTGCCAGAAGCAATATTTTATACCAGAAATAAAGGGGAAAATTCGTAGATGCCTTCAAAGTAGAGATTACAAATCTTAATCTTTATTAGCGTATGAAAATATTTTATTGCGATTCAAGTTTATTTACAATTGTTAAACTGACCGCATCCTATGTCAAACTTTTTCTTTTAAAATAAACATTGATTTATTTTCTGTACTTGACCTGGGTGCTAATCGAAGGGCAAAGTCTGCCCTCGTTGCGTCAGCGGAAGCGGGAAGAAACAGGGAAAGGGGGGTCCGCCTACATGCCGCTCCGTAGCCAAGTGCTACGCCTCTCTCGCCAGTCGTCAGCGCAGATTCCGGCTCGGCGGCATCGCAACTGTTTGGCGAGGGTTCAAATCCAAATAGCAACAGACACGAACAATAATGACATAACATAGACATTAAACTTATACCTTTCTACATTGATTTGCTTTGAAATATTTTTACTCAAATTATATTTTTCTAGTCTGTATTTGTAAAAGATTACCACACAACTCTTTAAATTAGGCTGCTCAAAAAATTGGCTGTTGTTTTCAATTTTAACCTGCGTTAATGTATCACATTTGTTTTTATTCATAAAAGCGTTACCAAGGTTTTCCTGTAGGCTCTCAACTTGTAAACCAGAGACAGATTTTATGTTGACTTGACGATCAATAAAAGAAGTGTTCGATCCGTACTCTTAGTTAAGGGCTCACGTAAACCGAACTGGCCGTGATTCACGGGGCTGAGAAAAATTAATATTTAAAACAAAACCAAAAAACTTACCGTTCACCTAAGGCTCCACAATCTTCAATTGGATTTATTTATATATACAAAGTAGGATTTACATATATACACAAATAAGACGGTGGAAATGTAGGAAATGAAAAGCACAAGTTACGTGATGATGATGAATTGTTCCAGAAATAATCATCTTTCTGCCCTCCGGAGCTCTTGTAGACGTTCTTGGTGCTCGTTCGATTGTGATCAGGGGTTCAATCTGATCGCTTTACAAACAACCGAGATTACGTGATGCAGCACATTCACGGTGCTGGTAAGCAAACCCAGCCAAGCCCGGCGAATACCAACAACTCACTTGCGATAGAAAAAAACTACTGTCCGGCCAAAAAAACCCTAACGTTGTCAGTACATTTTTCTTTTTTTTAAAAAACTTTGCCTTTACTATAAGTATAAAAACTTGTGTTGCAAAAACGTTTTACAAATATTCCAGACACACAAACACTCAGATAAGAAACAATTACTTGTAGGCCATGCAAATAATTGTTCCAGATGGTAATGGAACACAGGACCGGCGACACCAAAGCTAACGTTTTAGCAACTACGCCAACCGGACAAACAACGAGTGTACAGAGAATAAAGAAGTTTTGACTTTGAATGGATCTTGATTCAACCAATTCGTATGTTACTGTAATCGGTCCGTCGTCGATTTTCTCGAATTTCTCTCTTTAATGTTAAGAGAAACCTTACTATTATCTTGCCCGCAGCCTCGCCCGCAGCCTCGCCCGCAGCCTCGCCCGCAGCCTCGCCCGCGTCCTTGCGGATATCTTTACGTGGCGATGGACAGAGTCGAATTAAGTGACAGTAATCATTTCAATATATGGTTATATTATCTATTAAATCATATTAGATAACTTGAAAACAGTTTTTATTCGAGATATTGGAAACTCTCCCGGAACACCTGAGTATAATAGTTTTATTCGTGCCGAGAAGCCCTATTTACACAGGCGACATTTTGAAAAAAGATATTATCGTTATTGTAATTTTGCATAATACATATTGCATGTAAAAACTAAGATGTAAAAGCTCTACGAACTAAAATACAATATTACTACTTTAACCAACTTCAAACTACGTGGAAGTTCTCAAATTCAGGGGATTTTTGCTTTTTATCACGAAAACCCATCTATGTACCGATGTGGAAAATTGTTATTTTTAAAGGATACTCTTTTAGATTGATGTCATAAAATTTCCACGAAAATATTTTTTACATATGTATGTATTACGAACTATATACGAGCTACCACGTCCGCGAAGTAATTTTGTGTCAAAATAATCTTGTTACTTTCAAGTGAACCGTCTACTCGTTTACCACAGACTTACAATGCGAAGAATAATGATCTTCTTTCAAATTAACGTTTTCCAACGATTGCCAACCCTATTTGCTCTTCGATGAATCTTCATTTTATATTCAATCACAATTTCATTTCTTATAAATATTGTTAAATTACTTTTCGCTTTGCCGGTTTCCTACAAAACGTAATCGTGATTACGGATCAAAGACGCGTACACAATTCAATACCAACCTCCCCTTCACCCCATTGCACCCCTTCCAATCCACCCTACCTCACCCTTCAAATTCGATACGGTGTACTCGCTCATTTTCAATATCGTCATAATAAAAACGAAATTGATTCCAATTTATCAGTACTACACAATAAGCGAACTCATATTAAGCATTCCCGAGAAGGATTATAACAAAACATCTTTCCTCCTAAGCTTTCCCAATTAATATTGGCTTTCCCAATTATATTATGATATAATTATCACGAGATATTTAACGAATAAATCGTGCTCGAAAAGGAGGAACCAGTTGGTAGCACTTGACTTCTACGTCTCTCCTACACATAGAAGTAGATCGTTTTTAAGCATACCATTGTTAATTTTCCTTAAAAATTTTACTGTTTACTTAATGTTGAACGATAACTGTGGATACTCACAACATTGAGGGAGTTGCCAGCGCCCATCCGACCTTGAAGGAAATAACTTATCGGGTAGAAAAGGGGGTGAAAACATAAAGTCCTACTGATTGAATTTCACCCACGAAGGCCAATCTACTAAGAGATCAGCCTACTTCGCAAGAAATATTACAGTGGTCGAGTGTTTGCGCAGACGGATCAGAAGATCGGGCACAGGACTGACTTTTTAGATGCCCATCCAACGCATTGAGCATCTTCATTTTTCAGCCAGTGAGTCAGTTCATTGTTCAGTCCCACCGTATCCGGGCGGATCGGCCTATGGGAGTAAGGGAATAGAGATTGCACTTGGGGCTGCGCGTGCACTCATGTAGTATATCTCCTGCGCTGATCGGCTGATCTCCGAGTAGATTGGCCGCCGTGGCCGAAATTCGGTCAGGAGGACTTTTAATTCAGTTCATTTACAGGGCCTTTGCATGACTCCTTCTCGTCGTAGCCTGCAAATGAGCACAACAAGACAGTGTACACACAGCGTGTAAGATGTAGTTTCACTGGCTGGAAGGGTTTTTAATAATATTAGTATATAAGGTTATATAGTTTTAGTCAAGCTATGTTAATAATCGCTTCGTAAGTGAGGTGTTGGTTACCGGGCTAGGACAACAGCTTACTTACAGCTGTATCAGCTGTAGCATAAATCCAAAGTTCGAAGTTTCATTTCGCCATTATGTTAAAGGTGGCATTCCTTAGAAGGGATTGACCGAGCGAGTGAATGTCAATGAAAAGAAAAATTTGGAATATATGTAGCATATAATTGTGATTCGTACAATTTTTATGTTCGGGCATCAAAATAGGTTAAGTGGTTTAAGGGATATTAAAATAAATGTGAATCAAAATAATCGCGAGGTCTAAATGCTTTCCACGGTTTCTCCCACCTTTCTCTTTGAATTTGTTACTAAACCGTTCTATATGTTAATCCAGCTAATAAACTATCAGAATGTCAAATTTCATAACAAACACCCATACATGCATCCATCCTTCCTCACAAATTTTCGTATTTACAATATAAATAGGAAGGATTATTATAAGATAAAAACTTTAAATTAATCTTGAACATTCCGGACACCCGATTCCGAGCAAAAGTAAAAAAAAATATTATATATGTACACCTATAGATATAAATAATATTAAAGTTTCTATTTGTAATGTTAACATCAAATATTTTACTGAATGCATATGAAAGTAAAACGGTACTAATAAACAACGAACCAGAAATCTTAAAGTCGCATAAAAATACGTAAATCAGCTATCATCAGCTAGTTACACGATATATCAGAAACAGTCGCATTACTTATTAGTCATATGCATTGATACGTTTAAAAATAGTTCCATTAATTCCGCGTTTGTTTTGCATTTTATAATCAAACTAATATTAGAATATTGTATACCTATAGCAGAGAGCCGCGGAGTCAATATAACAGATATTTAAGCCAGTAGAATTCATCACGTGAATGGGGATCGCAGTGTTTGATTAGTGGACCTTTGACTTATTAAGCAAACGCAAACGTCGAGCTTTAATAAGCGACCTCTCTCCAAACAACTGCCGTCCGGATAAACAGAGCGCCGGCTCATCCGGGTCAATAAGGAAAACTAATCGTTGGAACAGCCGATGAAGGGTGCTCGTAGAGGCACCATCTCTAATGCGAACCCAATATTTTATTCATATTTTCAACGTAGTGGGGTAAATTTTGAATATAAAATAAAATTAATATATCAGAAAAATTTTAAAATTTCCTAACATTTTCTGTCTCATACATTTTTTTATAGACAAAGGTTGGCAAGGAAGCAAACGGTTCACCGGTTGTAAGATGATTCCGTCGCCCATGGACAACACATCCGAAGAGCCGCTTGCCTTAGAGTAGATTAGTAATGGTGGTGTTTTACTTCACGTTCTCTTTAAGTGTTCTTCCCGGTAAAAGCGCCTGATACTAGAAAGTGCAGTAATAGCTATTTGTAAGATGCCGTGCTCTACTGCCTGCTATGGAATGGAACACAAATAAAAACTTTCTGACTTAAAAGTTCCAATGCATTATAGTAAATTAATTCTTATCTATACTATTCTGCACTTCATTCCTGCATATTACTCTAAACTGATAACTTGTCTTTTGTTAATATTGCTCAATGCAACAATATGCAACAATGTATTTTAAAAAGGATAATGAATTATCATGCACGTATTTTCATTGGACGCAGATATACGATCCAGAGTCCCGCACAAAATGAACTCATGGTGCTCCTACTCGATTGGGAATACGGAGGGCCCTTGGGAGGCGATCCTGGATTATAGCCCGATCCCTGTAATCCAGCTGATATCGCAGCCTCTCGCTGAACGCAGGGAGCCGGTTCGAAGTCTTTCAAGGGATTCCGAATCAATATTTTGTTATTAGCTTTTTACGTGTCTCCGCAAACGTCTTCCCTTTCATGCAGTGACGGTTCTGTCAATTGACAGTCAAAATTAAAACAGAAAATGTGTTTTCAAAATAAATACTGCGATTTATAACCTGAATATGATAATACTTTGATTCAAAATAATAGATTTAGGAAAGTAAAACAGGTATAAATAAAGGCTTTCAAATACTTATATGATAAATGATTCGATATTCAATTGTCATTATTAACAAGCGTTTTGTCTCATAGATACTGTGAATTTCGTTTTGAGAGATGCCTTGTTTATAACAGACAGTGCACGAAACAAAGATATCAAGAGTTAGTATTAATACATTAGTTAAATTTGTGCTTATGAAAGTAAGCATATAAAATGTCGAGATCGGCAATATAAAGTGCCGCTTCAAGCGCAGTTGGAGAACGCTATCCGGCGTCAGCATTTCATCGGAAACAAAAAAGCTTAGTGAGGTGGAGCCCACGCCGTGCCGCGAGGCACGTGTGGCGCCGCGTGCCGCCAACCGCGCGCAATGTTGACGAAGTCGTAACTACACAACACTCGCCACGCCACACTGGGTTGCCATGCGCAAAATGTTTCTGCGCTCAAAGTAAACTCTTTGCGCAACACAAAATATGATAGGACTCCGGTACACCGTGCAATCGTGTTCTGGAAGAGCGTCAGTTGAGGAATGACAAGACGGCACAGTTGGAACATGTTGCCAATTGCCAGCGAGCGAGCCGGAGAAAATTATTACGTTCAATATGAAGTTATATATTATATAATTATAAATTAATGTCAACGTTTTATTGCATCCAAATGGGTGGCGGTGATTCTACGAATTGACAAATCTTAATGATTAACTCAAACAAGCCCTTTATAGATCAACTATATATAAATCGAACTATATTCACATATTTATAGATTTTTATATAAGCGCGTATATTAATCATAGTATAATAAAACTAATTTACGGTTTTCTTATCTCTTCTTGTTAACAGAGTTTATTGTGAGGTCCCTTATAAATAAAATTACACAAAAACTGCAAGACAACAATAGCCACCACCATTAGCAGCTACTGCAGCGATCGGACCAAAACAAATTAACCAAGCGAGCGAAGCGAGTAAAGTTTATAATTGCAATTGGCGCAAAAACATATTTTAGTTATATTATATACATACATAAAATGTGCTGTATGCTCCGCGATAACTCTCGTGCCAGTGCTTCAATGTAAATGACTTTGGATTAAATCTAGGTAATATTGGTATAATTTTTAAATTTGTTAGGCTCCAAAATCGGTTTAGTAGTTTATAAGACATTTAAATATGTGAAAAATTTTCAACAACTAAAATAATCGCGAGGTCGAAGTTCGCAGCGAATTATTAGTAATTGAAAAATGCCATGAAATAATAATGAGATCGAGACGTCCGCCATCTTAGACCGGCCCGTCACCATGGAGGCTGTAAAGTTTTTGAAACATCACGTTCGAAACATCGTCTAACTAAATTCCAATTAAAAGGCGATAAAATAAGTAAATAAGTTTTATTATATGTTCTCATATTGATGAGCAAATTTAATAATTAACAAAATTTACTTCTGTATTTTTATAAGAAGCTTTAGAAATACATTGAATTAATAAATAAAATCATTACATATAACTTATATTACAAGCGATTTTTTAAAGTGTATTACATGAATTGACAAATGGGACATTTAGTAACATTATAAAAAAAGATAAAAATGATCGGAAATCTTACTGTCGAAGTTCCACCATTGCTGGTAGTTTTGACTTTACTCAAGACGGCGCAGAAATAAAATATTAGAAATATTATCGAAATAAACAGTGACACGTGTAACGTCTGAAAATCTGTATTATATCGGATCGGACAGTGTACGTGGTGCGTGTGTCGCTCAGATGACAAGGAAAAAGTCATTTACGTGCTGACCTGTCCAAAATGACAGCGTGAAATATACGCCAGAATAGCTTCTTCTGGCCACGCTTCGATCACGCCTTATGCCCTCACAATAAGAGCTATATTGGCGTCCTTAAACGGAATACAAAACTATTCTTGACTAGACCCTGATCTTGAGAAAACCGTGAAATATTCGTATAAATAATCAATCATCTAGCAACGCCAATTATTCATTGACTGAAATAATTTTTGTACGTAGACAAATTTAGCCAGGAAAATTAATCTACTTTATTTCTTCGTTCTCTATTTATGATTAATGTCACATGGTTAATTTTGCGATGATGCAATGTGTGTATGTATGACGTTTTGATGTAATGTAGCCCCATAGGCAGCAGTCTTCGCATTCCACTAAAATAACCGCTTGCCTGTCTTCACTTCCTCTTATAAAAACTTGTAGCCAGTATACAATGACTTTTCTCTAGCAACGCGACAGCTGTTCTGCACAGCGCAAGTTATTGATATGTCTATTCAATAATTCTGAACACGGCTTGGATAAATAAATCATTAATTTATTTTATTCTAAATTATTTGCAAACGCGAACAAAGTATTTCAAATGAACAGTAATTCATATAAGATGTAATATTTTAGTCCGCAGTTGACTCGCAATCTTCATTGATCACGATCCTCTATTCGTCTTTATATTATACCAAAAATATGGTATAAAAATATCCGAGAATAGAGAAAACTGAGGACGTAAAAATATTTTCCTCCAGAGAAAAATTGTCATACAAAAAATCGACTCCGATTTTATAGCCGAGGCGAAAAAGGGAACAGACCTGTACGCAAATATTTCTTGGAATATTTAAATTAAATACATTGGCCAGCTCGAGATTTAATGGCAACGCGACTGGCAGCTTGGTGTTACAGGGTGATTTACGCGGTTTGGACTATGTGGCTTCACCTACTTTTTTTTGATTTGAGAATTAAAAGGAACTGTTATAAAACATTCAGTGGATATATGGTAAGGTTATATAGAGGCTAGAAGATAAAAGAGGCTATCGAGTAGGGTTAGGAAAAAATATGAGGAAGAAGGAAAAGAATGTGAAAAGAAGGAAAAGGAATAGTGGGCACTGGCCTTGTGTGTTAGGTAGTGGGACTTTTCCAAAAGGCCTGACACGTGCGGGGACCGGAGTATGCTTGTCTGTGTCCTCTGCCACCGGCAAAATTAACTTCGTACGCTAAAGAGATCAAATAAACATTATCCCTTCCGCAGGTTGACACTACTTTATGAATCGCTTTTTATATTCACACTTCATAGTCGTCAGTCTTATCTAAAGCAGTTCATTCAAGTGCATAAGTGTCTGTTAAAGAAATAACAATGCCGATACTTACAGAGACGCTATAAGAAAGTGCACCGAAATCGAGTGTTTTAAAAGAGAATAAGCGTTTATTTTGTTGTTCCGGGAGAGAAGCTTTATTGGTATTTATTGCAATAAATTAGTTCCGCCCGATGGGCGATGGGCGGCTGGCCGTGTGCCATGATCCCGAGGGAGCGGCTCGTTCGCAGAGCAGTGATGCGACTCCGGTAAGGTTTTATGACTCGAGTCTCTCGGCTAATTATTACTCTTGAGTTAAACTCGATTTCCCGAGTGACTTAAGCTCACTATGTGTAGCTCCGACAACTCGAGTGAAAATTATCACTCGAGTTGAGAGCTTCAATTGCTTTACATAAGATATTTTAAATTTGTAACGTTTTAAATAAACTAAATCCATGTTTGTTTCCTTTCAATATGCAAGTTTGGACTTGTTTATAATTTGTTGATACCTTTGATGGACGTCGATAGTCCACCAGTGAACTAGTAAAGTGACATATATTTGACGCTCTACTTTTAGTGGCCACTTGATTTGATAAATCAAGTGCACGCGAACTATAGTTAAGATTTATTTTCATTCGAATATCGATGTAAATAAAAACACTCGAGTCGCAAGTGAAAACATTGCTTCAGGCGCATGGCGATGCGCCTGAAGCAATGTTTTCGTCGTACAATCGTACAGAAATAGCCGACATGAACTAACTCAAAACGTAAGCCCTTAGACTTGGGCTTTTTAAAACGAAGCCGGCAACGACATCTGTACGAACACATGAAAACGCAATTATATTTTGTATATTAGTAAAACACGACCCTTTAAACCTACATTTCTAATAGCGAATCGGACGGATATCAAAATTCATCACAATATTAAAGCATACTGAAGCTGTAGACTTCGTTTGTTCTCTTGCTTTAAGACCCTTTATCCAGAACTATCACAATTGAAAAATTATTTTACTATTAAAAAGCCAAAAGCAACTTCCAAAAACGCATTATTTATGTATATATATATGTAACGCACGTTAATTTCATATAATACTAACATATGTTTAATTCTTTAAAAAAAGCACTGCCCCTACTATATATATAAGATCTATGCCTCGTGTTTCACGGCCGTTTTATGTTTAAAATAGATAGAGTATAGAAGTAAATCAGATATAAAACCCCAAATTCGAAACAAATATTCGTAAGTCGTCAAATTCGTCAAAATTATGTGTATACCATAATCATCTTCAAACATTCAGTAGTTTTTCGGATTACCAAATTTTTTTTTATAATGGGAACTTTTTTTCTTTAGACGGGTTATAGATAGGTCGTCGAGCCACTCGGGCGTCTTCGCTCTTTTATGGTCCCAGCACTGCATCAGTCCCTCATATGGTGATTTAAGGATATCTTGGCAACGCACACGCAACTCTTCAAATGTTATTTGTCCATGGGTAACGAGATCGCTTACCATCTGGTGAAGCTTGTTTGTCATCTTTTCCAAAAAAAGGAAAAGATCAAGGCGAGCGAAACTGCTTGGAAAAACTAGATAATTTTAACACTGACTCCCCAAATAAAGCGAAATAGGATAACGAAGGAATTATTTACGGCCAGTGGCAATGCGCCCCAGTCGGACGTTTACTTCTTATTGCCGATGTCGTAGCGCAAACAAAGCACTAAAACTGTTTTGACGCGTGCTCTGTCGTAGACTTCCGATGGCTCTGTTTACATTACACTGTGCGCGGCCACCGAACTCAGTCGCCTTTTAACTTTTTCTACTAATAATGGTACACCCATTTGTTCCAAGATTATGAACTATGCGTCCGTTTCCATAGAAAACAGTCGCCGGAAATAATCAAAGCAGTTCCCAGCGTCTTGTTTATACGAACCTATTTTTGTTCGTAAATATTTAACATTTTTATTAATATCCTCAACATTCGCCTACAGCTTCCCTAGTATTCATGTGCATTTTGTGAATATATATTTTGTTTATGGGATATTACATTTTCTGAATTAAACAAAATCTACGGATTTTATCGCGGTTTATTTTTAAAATTAAATTTTTCAATTTGATTTACTTCCCGGATACTTTATTCTTATCCGGGCCCCTTTTTGATTTTATGCATTCAATGTAGCAGTTTATACAAATCCGTGTCACATTTGGCCTGCTGGAAGTGGACATTTGGTCTATAAATTATTTTTTAACCCCTCGAAAACAAGGGTTTGTTACAAAATTAAGGTACTCTATAACTTACAAGAAAATTTTCATGATCATCGATTAAGAAGTCCAGCCGAAAAAGAAGTGATGGCGTCGCAAAAAAACTGACTTTCGCATTTATCAATACTACTTAACAATAGTAGGTGCTCCATACGGTTCCCCACATGATTTCTTGTGTTTGCTCAAAATCGGTTAAATATTTTTTTAATAAAGTTTGACGTTAGCAGTGGATAATATTGCCTCTATTTCACACAGCAATTACTCGAGCGCGATCGTATACGCATACGAAGTTGGAATACCTTATTTCTAACTTGTAAGTATTGAAACTTCATAAACACGAAGGCTTCATTTCCCCTTCAATTTGGTAAAGTTCGTCCAAGTTTATTGAAGGCGAAGACTACGGCACTTATATGCGAGCACGCTACTTGTAAACTGTAGTGGAGACGATCAAGAGGCTGGCATAAGCGGGCTTGGCAGCCGCTTGGCACCCGCTTGGCAACCGCCTGGCAACTGGCCAGCCGCGACACCCACCACTCTGCCATACTAGTTACAACAACTTTAATGTTACAGAACACTGGAAACGGACTCAATCACATATGGATATGGTTGTTTCAGTAATAATTATTTACATAACTAGTTATTGCCCGCGGTTTCACCTGCATAATATTGTTTTTAGGTTTTCATTTCTTTTATACGGAACACAAATTCTTTTTCAAAAATAAAAGTAACCTCACTCTTAAGCCAGCTACTTTTACATGAACGAATCATCCGGCAGACCATCGGCATCGATCATCAGTTGACAACATCATTTTTATTTTCCTTTTTATCAACCATTGCCATGTTTTAGAGGCAACCCAAGTAGCTTAATTAAACATAATTTATGTTTAATTCGTTTTGCTCGCAGCGTCGCTTGTGATTAAGTAGATATTAAATATTATTCGAGAATCGTCAACCCTTTCCCATTCAATACATTTTGCAATAGTCTGTGGTTTGAATTGTATTTTGAAACCATGCAATTTGTTTGCTCAGATGTCTGTTTTGTGGCTAGAACAAATAGGTTGGGATTTCTATTTTTATCACGACAGCTTCTAGTGCCGTATCCAATAATTCTGTGTGCGTTTGCGGTGTTCGCATATTGGGTGACAAGTTTACTGCGGCGGAATTAGTCGGAGCACAAAGGCGCACAAAATTCCACCACTTTGCACCAACAGCTCGCCAACCTGTCTGGAATGTGTATAAAATAGTATCACACTTGTAAAAGCTTGTCTACTCGCGTTTATTTCAATGATATAGCCATTATACGTATACGTTGAAAAATGAGTGTAAAAGAAGTCAATAGCCTTTGAAAATTAAACCTGTATCGCGCTTGACAAATATAAAAATAACGGACACAAATTACACTCAGATATGTTACAACCAACCTCTTTTTTTATACCCCATCATTTAACGCGCAGATAATAAAATAATGTTAAATTATCATCCATTTGCACCGAACGTCCTTCTTTGAAGGCTGGCGCCGCACCAGCGACTCCTCGGGTGTTCTGGCCGCCAATACGCGATGGTTCACTTAACATCAGGTGAACCATCTGGCCGCTTGCCCACTTTTGTCATTAAAGAAAACTCTGGATTGGAAAAACAAAAAGGCATTATAAGCTATTTTTTAATAAAGTCTAAATTTAAGGAATCAACAATTTATTTATTTTTTGTTTTATTTTTTATATAGGAAAGGTTTTATTTACATATGTTTACTGTTATAAATGTATTAAGTGGCGTTAAGTGAATGATGGGGCCGTGGCAACTGAAAACCAATAGCGGAAGCGTCCTATACGTAGATGCATGGCTTTCAGAGTGTAACGATATCAGATCCTGATATACGCCGAAGGGACCTTTCAATTTGGCCCTCGACGAGCGATGGGCGATTGCGATTGCGTTAATCGGAGGTCCATTCGCTCGAGGGCGGAGCGGAGGAGGAGGGACGGTTTAACACTGTCCATTAGCCGGCTTCACATGCTGCCAAATTTCCTCGGAGCTATTGCTATCTACACATTTTAGAATACGCTATGACATGCCAATCCCACCATTTAAATTGTAAACAAATTACTTTTATAATTAAAAATGAATGTGTGTCACCTTTTATTATACTTTCCAATATATGGTACAGAAGTCCTATATAATGGCTTAGCTCAATATCTGCACCCAGAGGCGTCTGTGGTGTCGATGGACCACACTCCTCCGTACATTGTCACTGAGGGCAAAGACTCGCGGCGGCGTCCGTCTGTATGTTCCATGTATTATAACAAAACAAAGAATAGCTTTGATCAATCGTGAAATCACACTAAACATCCTAAAGCTACTGTCTCCAAAATTTTTTATCAGTCTTTAAAAATTGTTTCATAAATATTTCGCATGGATCTGTAGGCTGAACATAGGTTCTCTATTGTGGTTTTCCTTTACATTTTTCACGAGAGTGGAAAGAAATCCTAATTTCATTTAAAACCGAGCAAACTCGTTTCGCCGGAAATGGAGTCGCGCTAAATTAAAAGGAGGAAGGAAAGGAAATTGTATACCGACGCTCCGAAAGGCTCGTAATCAAAATGTAATAGCGCCTACTTCAATTTATCATAACAATGTCATTGTTTCGGTTTCGGATTCATTTCCTTCGGCAGAGGGCATGTGGGCATGTGGGCGTGTGGGCGTGTGGGCGTTTGGGTGTGTAGGTTTACCCCAACCGTGGCTGATCTATTCGAAGCCAATGCTTGCGATGACCAGAAATTGTTGTGTCATATTGCTTCCCGCTATTATAATTGCAATGTACTTAGCGATGTCTCATTTTGCTTCCGATGTTCAGCAACCACTCATTGGTCTTTTCCCTGTCCTATAAAAGTATTCCATACTCCGACACTATTTTGCTTACAGGATCGATTCAAGCCGATACAACAGACAAAAACTGGCCACAGCTTACCGCTATCGTCTTACGTTTGTTGGCGAGTAATGGCTGACATTAGGACGGGGTGCCAGGTGCCAAATGGACACCGTTTGCTGATTACTGTCTGGCAGATTGCCACCACGCCGCCAGCTCTCTGGCTATCTGGCAATCGCCGCTCACAAAGGTTACTATTTCAACACTTCTGCCATTTACCTTACACTCTCCACGCTCTATATATTTTTTCACCGACACTAAAGTTTCCTTGTTTCCAAGTATAATCAATTTGAGGTTATTAAGTTCTTATCCCCCCTCCTTGCGGAAAGTTCAACGTGTGTAATGGAAAAACTTACTATTATTTAACTTTTAATTCTTAAGAAAGTAATGATCGAATGTTATCTCGCAATAGTATGCACGTTCTTAACTTCTCTTTTAACTCTGCACCTTTTAAGTAGTACTGATAGACTGCCTCCGTGGCCTAGGGGTAGGGGTATAGGGCCGTGCGTTACAAACCGGAGGTCGTGGGTTCGAATCCCGCGGGGGGACAATAACTTTGTGTTGTTGATTCTTAGTTGGGTTAGGGCAATGCGGGC
>DWHK01000205.1:0-16157 GCA_018247855.1 Graphium androcles | reverse complement strand
CTTCATTGCTATAACAATATTTATATAAGCGTCAAAAAATTGTAGTAAGATTATAGTTTACAGCGAAAATTTATTTTGAACTCCTACATATTGTTTATTTTCGAGATGGATTTATATCAGGCAAATATCAGATTCTTATAATACGTCGACATCATATAAGGGTATTTACCCTGAATAAGAGATATTGACCCTAGAGGCTCAATATTAAAATATCTGAAAAAAGTATAACAATAAGATGTTATTCTGAATATAAAAGTATACTCCTTCTTATCTCTTCTTATTAAAATATTTAATAAAATAATGAAATTTTCTTAAGATAAAATCGTTAACAAAAATCAACGTTCTTCAATATAAAAACAGCTTTTCAAATAAATTTCAATATACTGGCAGTTTTGTCGCAACCAATATTGTGTTTTTGTTCATATGGCATTTTTGCATTTGGTTTTTAGTGGATATTACAGAGAGAGATAGGAAGTGGGGGATTAATTTTGAGATATTTTGAATATTAACTTTGGGCCTTCTTTCTATTTATGCATCCATAGTCCACAAAGTCAGCCGTTTTTGCCAATCTCCTCTATTTCGGTGCATTATATATCTATAGAAAATAGAATGACCCTTTTTGGTTAGAAAAATATAGTTTTTTTTGACGCTGAATGAGTTGAGAGATAAATTTACTATTTGGTGTTAACTCTCGAGTTTTTGACGAACACAAATGAACGATATGAACCACCGTAACAAAATAAAAACAAGATGGTAAAATTTACCGCAGTTCTGCAGCCACCTCCTGTAAAATCCCAGCGACAACTTAGGTGACTAGAAAAGTCACGGCGATCTTAGATAAAATCCGAAATTTCAGCGTTATAACTATAAAAGTCAAATGTACCTCCAATTTGTCTACATTTGACTTATAGGCCGAAAAATATTATTAGAAAATTATATTACAGAGTACACTGAATATATTATGTAGTACGAGTATGTGTTTCACTAAGAAAATTCTATTAGTTCGTTATAACTTTGGATAAAGCAGTGCATAAAATTAATGTGTGGATATTTTAAAACTCTAAGTTTAAACACCATTATAAAGATTTTGTTTAGTGCAGTAAAAAGAAAATGTCAACAGTAATCTTGAGTGAAAAAGTTTACTGAGTACATAAATAAATCTGTCGGGTGACGTCCTATAATTTCTTTTCCTTCCTCAGCAAATCTCTTCGGTGTCGATGCCTTAACAAACAGTAAAGCTCTTTAAGATTAGTTCTGTTTGGATTTCACCTGGAACTGTACTTTTGAACTAAAATACTGTTATATTAGTATAGATAAAAGTTACATTTATTTTACTGTGCTATTTATTAAACAAACTGCACGCGAAATGGCACAGTACGATTTGCGATAGTTTTAAAATAACATTTCTTTTCAATAAATAATACAGGTAATACGAAAAATACGGTTACGTTTTTAAGAAATGCTATGAATATCATTAACGAATGAATTAAATATCACAGTTAAATATTTATCAATTAGGTAAATAAATATAGAATTCTTTACAACATTTTCAAAATTTTATTTTATATTGCAACATATGTCACATTAGCAATTTTAATATCAATAAATTATTGTATATGGATCCTGTAGAGGTTTAAGGGGGCTAATTCATACGTCAATGAGCTGATTTAATATTTTTTATATTTTTTATGTTTTTATATGTAGTGGGAATTACATGTTTTAACATAAAATTAAGTTAAGAAAATGAGAAATATGTCTTTAGTGTATGGTACGTTAAATAATGAAAATTATTATTTGTTCTTTGATACTAAGTTGTAATGTGTTTTGAATTTGGATTTCAAATTTCGTGATTTCATTAGGCTTAATTCAACCATAAAACTGCTTTACTGTGTTATACGCCTCGTATATGTTTCAATGTTGACAAAGTTTTATTATTCATCATTATTTGAG
Organism: Graphium androcles; assembly: GCA_018247855.1. Taxonomy (NCBI): domain Eukaryota; kingdom Metazoa; phylum Arthropoda; class Insecta; order Lepidoptera; family Papilionidae; genus Graphium; species Graphium androcles. Next base: position 14,207 of record DWHK01000205.1, on the reverse strand, counting down.
AGCGATGTAAAGGACACAAACATTGAAATGTAAACAACTTAAATAATAGAACAAACATCTTTTAAGGGCTGATTTAAGCGTTTAGAGCTTGGCAAGACCGCAGTTAGCATACCTTTACAACGTCGTACGATTTTATTGCAAAAATATTTTAAATCTGTCGTTTTCATAAGCTGTAAACTTAAATTTTCATAAAGTTTAATTAGCTTAATGAAGCAGTAAAATGATAAAACTAAAGCGCTGTAACCTGTCTTTAGAAAAAGAGGAGATGCCCAATTAAGTTAATAATTTTATGTTTATAAACCGAATGAGAAAATTCGTTTTAATTATTAAGGATTTACTATTACATGGGTCTCATAAAAAAATTATAACAATTAATTTAGTTGTTTGTTTTTCAAAGAAAAATAACTGAAGCAATAAATGACAAAAGTAAAATTAATTTGTGAAAGTAATACTACTTTTTTAGTATATTAATTATATGTAAATGATAATACAGCTTATTAAGAAAACAATAAAGAGTTTTAACGAATACAATAAATGACACAATAAATTTGGATGTAAAAACTAGATAACATGATTAGAGTTTGATTAATCTCACCAACTTATATAAAATAATTTTGCAAACAAACACAAACTAAATCGAAATCAGTTCAGACGTATAGGAACTATAACGTTACGTCACTCCTATTATATATCAGGGGTAAAAGCAATTTTATCGTTAATGATATACGATATTCGATTGTAAAATGTTCTTTTAATATACGAGCCCTTAAGAACCCTTACGATACCCTTACGAAAGCGATCATATGCTTGTCGTCGTCATCACATGTTTGTAGACGTCCATAGAGTTCTGAATTTATTGGAGTCTCATAAAATAAGGCAACTACGAGACTGGATAATTTTATTGTATACTTAAAAAGTTATTTAGATGTATAATAAATCATAAAATGCTATCCACGTCTATGGTGTATTCTCGTGGAATTTGAACCGCTAAATTATTAGAAATGCCAATATTTGACTATTTATATTGAATAAATGACATATTGTTCATTTGATTATATAATAAACTAGGTAATAAACCTCTTTTATTATAAACAAGACATGATGCTTAGTTATAAGTATCTATACTAATATTATAAGGCTTAAGGGTTTGTTTGAACCTTGGAACTACTGGTTAGAATCGGAAATTTCTTTTAGTATTGCACAGTCCATTCTTGGAGAAAGGTTTTGGCTATATCATACTGAAACCGATAGGAGTGAAACATTAATGAAAATGTTGCAAAAACGTTCATATGAGACGCAGGCGAGTAAGCTACTTAAGAACGGGTTAAGACTAAATTACATTTTCAATTTTTATCTATGATGTATGTCTATAAAGACATAGCATAGTATAAATATATCGAAAGGTAAAATAACATGAATCGATTTAAAATTATTTTCTCCGTGTTTTCTTAGCGATCGAGATTTAAAACAATATATTAAAAAAGGAATGGGTAAGAAAATTTTAATCACAGTTCATATTTGGATTATGTTCTTGAAATATCGTAATATGAGTAAATTTAGTTTTGTTTAATGACCTAGTAAAATTGGATATTTTTCGTTGGAAACCAATGCCCAGAAATCTTGATACGGATAACTGATGAATTGAACCAAGTTCTCATTTTTTCTGAAATCACCAAAGCGAATTTCGAAGTCTGCTACCACTGCCCTAATTTCTGTCGTATATTTCTTAGAATTGAAATTGTAGGTAGGATGTTTTTCCATATGATCCTTGATGTTAACAAATTGTTCAAATTTTTTCTTCTCTATGTCAACTATCATAGACGCTGTTTGACATTGAAACGCTGCAATAGAACTCATCATTTCTGTTAATGTTTTATTCTTGCCTTGTAGACTCAGATTTAATGTACTCAGTTTTCCAGTAAAATCTGCCAAAAAAGCTAAATCACATTGCCAGTCTAAATCATACAATTGCTGATAATCATCACACCTTTCATCAAGAAATTTTATTATTTCGTCCAATAGATGTCGAAATCTTTGCAAAAACTTGCCTTGACTCAACCACCTCACGTCAGTGTGCATTGCCAATTCTGGTTCCTTCTCATTTAATTGCTGTTTAAAGAGCCGCCTTTGGAGGGATTTTCCCTTTATGGAATTTACAATCTTAAAAGAAATATCCATCACATGTTTCGTGTTTAATCTCTTACTAGCCAGTACTTGTTGATGAATTATGCAGTGGTAGCTAATGAAGTCTGGAAAATCGTCGTCTTTGTGACAAAGAGCAATAAAACCATTATGAATACCTGTCATTGCAGGAGCTCCATCAGTTGTCATTGATACGAGTTTAAACATGCATAGCTTAATCTGGCACATATATGCTTTGAATTCTGTGAATATATCAAGGCCACGAGTTTTTCCTTTTAAGGAAATCATACCTAGCAGTTCTTCTTTGGTCGAGAAATCTTCAAAGACCATCCGAATAAAAACAAGTAATTGTGCAGTATCAGTGACATCTGTTGACTCGTCAAATTGAAGCGAAAAAGCAACGCAGAGGGCGATATCTTTTTGTAGTTGTTCGTTTAAGTTTTTACTTATTATTTCTATACGGCGCATCACAGTGTTTCGCGACAGCTGTAATCCATGAACAACTTTTTTAATTTCGTTTTTATTTTTGAAATTAATGAACAGCGAATCTGACACTTCTTCGAAAATTTCTTTGATGTATTCTCCATCGGAAAAAGGTTTGCACTTTTGTGCAATTCTGTAGCTTACTTGGAAAGAAGCTTCAGTTGCAGCTTTACTTTGCTCAATAGGCCCAGAAAACATGTTTTCTTGGACTTTTAATTGCGATTTCAGTGCTTGCAATTTACTCTTTCTTATTTCGCTGTTAGGTGGAAAGTCAGTCTGATATTTACTATGCATTGTATTAAAATGTCGCTCTAAATTTCCTTTTTTGGGCATTGCCAGGGATGTATTGCATATTAGGCAGCTACAGTTTTCTTTCACCATAGTAAAGAAGTAGTCCAATTCCCATTCTTGGTGAAAATGATAAGCTTTTGATTTCTTTGGAGCACATTTATCAAGAATCTGTAAAAAATTAAATTAAAATTTTAGGAACATTATTTGCATAATAACAAATGTTGAAATCCAATTTAATAAGAATAAATTTCCTAATGATGGCACTAAGTAAACGAGCGAACAATATTTTCCAGTTTTTTACCCACTTACTAGGTGGATTATTCGTTTGATCCAGCGAGTACCTACCTAAAATAATAAGGCACTGATTTAAAGAGGCAGTTGTAAATAGCAGTTTTGGTATGTTAAAAATTATAAATGGCACGTTAAATAACTAGTTCAGCAGTTAAAACTAAGCAGTAAAGTGAACAAGAATTAGTAATAAAAAATAATGAAATAACTGCTCAATATGTTTTTCAACTGATCATAATAACATCTCGAATATTTAAATAGGTAACAGCTTAAAAAAATTAGTTCCCAAATGATAATTGTTTTATAATACACCAAAAAATTAGCAGCATACACCATTAATACATAGTTTGATGTATTATGGGCGCGAAAACTTTGTAAAGCGTTTGGGAGGTCAATGACATTAGCGCGGCACGTAGGTACTTAATACTCAATGTTCCGCAACGATCGGTTTTATTATTTGTACTTGTTTATTTTTAATGTAAATTTCGTGATTCTTGTTGTATAGGAAAATTATTGAGAGGTCGTTTGCAGTAATAACAATACTAAAAATATTAACTTACTTTATTTGATGAACCTTCAGAAGTATTTCTTTTTTCATTTGATGTTCCTTCAGCGCTTCGTTTCAACCACTTATCCATAATGTACGTAAACAATTATGAGGCGTGCCTAATACAAAGTCTAATCGTGATTTACATCGACAATCGTTGAAACGTCGTAAGTCGTAACCCCGGTAGTCTCTGTCGTTAACTGTCAACTGACTGACTGAGACCTTCCCGTCCCTCCCCCGCGTCCCACACGCTTCCCGCTTATTGGTCATCGCGCGCCGAAAACAAGACTATACTGCGTAAAATAGATGATAAATACCGTGACGGAACAGCGATTGAAAAATTATACAAGATGCGTCCAGCAGTAGGTGATTACGTTGGGCAGTCTGGTCTACGTATTTATATTTTTTGCCTTGCCACGATCGACTTGACTAACAGTCGCGATCGACCTGTTGGCCACCCCTGATATAGGGATTACACATTACACTACGCACACGCTTAAAATCGAGCGGCGGCGGCATTTACGGGGAGTTCGTAAGTTGAGATGAATCCTGATCACTACTTTATTACATACTTAATTTCATTTAAAGGTATGTAGACGATCCTAGACAAAGATAAGTAACGTATGATATAGTCAGAAATCGGTATCAATCATTTTTGCCAACAAAACTTACAGCTCAAGTCGTAGTGATCAGTCATGTAGAAGAACTCCCGCATAACAGAGACCATGTCGTTTATCCGTGTCTCGCACATCAACAGCCTTAAGATCCATAGCACGAGCGCCTGCCTGGTGGTGAGCTCCGTGAGCGTGCTCATCATTCTCATAACCGACAAACCCAGCTCGACGCTTTCCATCTTTTTACCACTTTCGGCACTGTAGTTTCCACATTTATTTGACCGAGCAAGCCAGCGAGTAAGGTTTTCAAATAGGTTAAGGCGAAAACACATTTTTTTGTATATAAGTATGTATCTGTTGTGTATATGTCTATATGTATGTTCCGCGATAACTACCGAATCTATGCTCAAATTCAATTTTCAGCTAACAAAATAATCACAAGATCCTAGTTCGCCGCGACCTTGGACCCCGCGATACTTTTATTTATTGAAATTATTTCACATTTATTTAAATATCTCATAAACGATTGAACAGATTTTGATACCCACGAACTCGAAAATTGTAATAATGTTACCTATATATATTTCTAATTTAACTTTTATTGGTATTCTGGTTAATGAGTTATCGGAGAACATACATAAAAAAGTGTGTTTTCGCCCTAACTCTCATTGAAGATCTTACTCGCTTCCCACGCTCAGTAAATTACTAACTTAAAATTAATTACTTGAAGATTGCAAAATACACGCAGAAACTTAATTTTTCCCTCAATACCTTATAACATATTTGTATAAAACATTTTTGCTCCATTTTCTTGGACGGTGTTTTGTGTAAGTGACGTTTATATATCTTGTCTCAATTGAATTGATTGAAGCACTCTATAATTACATGTATGCCGGGGTTATTTGGCTCATTTTATAAAGTTTGACAAAAGCATGACGAAATGTCAAACTTTTGTTTCAATGTAGGTGTAACAAAATAGAAAATAAAATTGTACTACTTTGTTAATAACAATTCCAATTTTTTACGTGCTGTAAATTCCTTGAGAACCTTTTTCTAGATATCATTACGAAGCGAATAAGCCATCGCTCTATTTTTAGGAGCTTTATCGCAAATTTAAAACACTATTTCGAAATTTTTGACAAAACTAATATGAATATTATGGTTTTTGGATTGATCGACGGAAATTATAACTTAACATCGGTTAAATCGACAGATCGTTTATCTCGTTTTTTCATTAGTGAGTATTACAACTCATTAAAATAACACTAACTGAAAGAGAAATATGTTGGTGTACAGATAACCCACAGCTTGCACCTCGGTGACATCGATTTTTGTAAGTTTACGTTTGTATGCACCCATAGACAGCTGCTCCAACTTCTCGCACATTGAGAACTAACACAAAAAATTAATGTAAATGACATTTATATTCTGTGAGTTGGAATAAAAATTTATGGGTCGTAACGTTAGCATCTGTCAAACATTGTTAGATAAAACTTTTTTTACGGTTTTTACTCTGTTTTTTACCGCGAATTATTCGACTGCCACATAGTTTCATAAAAAAATACTTCAAGAATTTACGTGAATTGTAACTTGACTTCACTTAATTTAACATAATTGTATTTAACTTGGTAAGTATCTCAGAATAACTCGGAAGAGACAATTCTATAAAGATAGAAATTCACACACTAAAATTACACAAGTTGGCAACAAGGTATTGAAAGAAAATGCTATCTTCAAACTACTTACTAAAAATTCAATATTTTATCGAAAAAAATTTTTAAAAGAAAAATATACGGTATACTTACATCACGTTCTTGTCTATGATGTGTTATTAAATTTCCATAACAAAAACAGAGCAATCGAAAGTTCGAACTCGCTTGCAATGCGTAGTTCATAGCCAACTTCGCAGCTAATAAGGCATCAGACTTTTCATTACATTCCTGTTGTATAATAATTTATTTCTTAAATGATTTTGTATGTTTAATATAGCATATACATCTCGAAAATTTTATTGGAATCAGTTTTAATTATTCATAACGTTCAAACAGTTTATAACGAACAAAGAATCAGCATTGAGATAAACCAAGTTCCCACTGACAGGAAGCTTTGGATTATAAAAGAAAAAATAAATTTAGAGTTTTATCTCAGTCGTTGAGGTTGTTGAGCACGGTCTGCAGTCCATGGACGTCCGAAATGTTGGAGCTATATCAATTGACCGATTCGAATCGCGTTCTTAATGAGACCTTTCTGCTACTTTTATTTATACTTTGCATTTCACTTGGTAAGAGACCACTTCTAGTGCGATATTGAAACTCTGCAATATGCCCTAATTTCCAGATTAAACGAGATGTCTTTTCATGACTGCAATGTCATCTGCACACCCATAGATATAGGACAGGAGCAAAAGCATTGGTCTGCAGCTAGAAAAGATTTGGGGCTACGAAGAATCCTTGAGAGAATCCGCCATTAAATATCGGTAACTCTAGAAATACTTTACCCAGTCAGTGAGGCTAAGAGATATGTAATAAGCTGAAACCTTGCTGAGAAGGCTGAGCCAGACCGTGCCAAAGGCGTTTTAGATGACTAGCGAATCAATTGCAAGTGCTAATGTTTTTATGGACCTCACCATATATACCATAGATTGTAGAAAGAAATCAATTTCGCCAAAAATCGCTAAAAACGTAACCAAAATCAGCAGACTGTAATTTTTAAAACAGTTTGCTCATTTGCAAGCTCCCAAGACCTATGTACATCGTCGACTTATATTATATAGTGCGAATAGAAGACAATGAGTCAACCTGGTATCGGCAATAGCTGTTATACTAATCTTTTTTTACGTCTAGACTTCGTAAGACTTTTTGAACCTCGCTGATTTGATTCATATCAACGACATTGTCATATCTCGTTGATTTAAGTTTCATTAAATATTTAGATAAAATTTGTATTGTCCAAATTAAATATACAAAATAACTCACAATAAATACTTTGTGCAAGTGAACGTAGGTCCAAGCGACACATTCATAGAAAAGCCCCGTTAGTCCTCTGTCCTTAGGGACACATAATTGCGGAGCGACGTAAAACGCTATTAACTGGTTCATTGAAACCCGCATATATCTTATGCGTTTTGAATTCCTATAACAAAAGATTGTTAAAATTAAATTGTATATTTTGCATAATTTGTTATAGCTTTTATAAATAAATCACTGGTGACAAGTCTACCCACTGCTACTTGCTAATTATTATACTAATTTACAACGTACATGAAATTGTAGGCATTGTTTGTTTTCATAAAAAAACGCAAAAATAAATGTAAGAACACACCCTAAAAGACTTAAACCCCTGAGCAACTGATTTCTTTCAATCAGTTGCCTCGAAAATTGCTCAACAATTTTCTTAAAATCTAGCTTGCCTACGCGGTTTTACTCGCAATTTTAAGGGATTTATTATTTATACGGTAAAATAACGGTAAATTTGTACGATACATATCTAATTTTAATACATGTATAATAAGTTGCGTATAATTATAAAACATGTACCAGATTTTAAGTTAGCCCTATACTAATATAGCTGTAAAAATCGCATCCAATTTCACGCAAAAGTTTTTGTGTGATGCAAGTACAAACATACACACTGATAGACAGACAAAAATTTTAAATAAACTTGTTTTAGTTTCTGTTATAAAGTTGGCAATACAATTTTTTTAAATATCTTCTATGTACAGACATCAGAAAATTATAATTTTATTATTATGTTTAGAACATAGATGTTAGGTATTAATTCAAGAATTTTATATTTTGTCCCAATTCGGTATCCTGCAGGTTTCTAAAGATATGAACACTTGCCCGTTAACAAAGAACTCAACTATCCGTTATGACTTAAAAACATTAGTAAATACACATATTTAGTAAAATAGAACTAATTTATGGATTTTGATGATTTTAAATAAATTCAAACCCTTTACAGCGTTCGTGGCATATAAAAACGCGATAAAATCCATTTGTTTTATTTTACAACTTATAGCACATAATATGAAATCAATAAACCTATTTTAATCAAATTTATAATTACTTAGACACTGGAAATGGATCGTAGAACAACTCCAAAGCGCCCAAAAGCAACTTTCTGGCTTCGTTGGTATCTCCGCACTCCAAAAGGCAGGACCCACGGTGGGAAAGAATTCGTCCAAGACGAAAATCGTTCATCCATTTTATATGGCAGGAGCTTACGGTGTGGAATTTTTCACTCTGCAATTTTTTTATATCTTGCATAAGAGTATTCAATTATATTCATATACATATCTTATATTTTCTTTTTGCCAAAGTTCGGGCAAGACACTGAATATTTTACGCTGACGTAGCTGGCACTACTGGCTGACAAAATTTTAAAAGTATTCTTTATACATTTTAAAATTTTTTTCATCCACGGGGACTTAGCGCGGTCTCAAGAGTGAGAACTGGAACCGAAATGTCTGTTTGATTTTCAGTAAAATAATGTACTGCTTCACCTCGCCCTGATTAAGCCATTCTTAACCATTATTGCTTGCATACAGAATCTCAGTAACCCGATGTGTAACAACCAGTAAGGTGAGCTGATGCGTGATAAACAATAATTATTTTTACTGTTTTGACACTGTTTCTTACGAAATAATTACTTGATATTTATCTCTTCCGCATGTAAGATTGGGTAAAAATCGATTCGAAATTTCCGCCTCTTTCAAAAAATGGACGTCCTTACGCTTGGCGATTTAATATTCTTGAAATTCACCTGAAGGGATTCGCGGGTATCCGTTAGTAGACCCTACAAGTAACTCACGTTAATTAAAGTCTCCACGTCGACCAAAAGTCTTATCGCCTGCGGTATGTTCAGATTCATGACGCTCAAATCGGTATACTCCAAGTAGGCTTCGAAAAGCTTATCGTGCTCCTCTGTAAATCATTTTAAATAGTGAGGCAACGTCAAATTAAAGCAAATATCATAAGTACTACACAAGGCTTTTAATATGCAAAACTTTACAATCATGTGTATGTGTGTTGTTGTATTAAAAGTTGAAATTACTCATACAATTTAAATTCTGCTAAAACTGGTATCTGAATTAAATTTATTCAGCTATATTAAAATTACAGCACCTAAACACAAAGCTATTTTACTAATATTAAATGAATTATGTAAAAATATCCTCTAGAAAAAAATAAACTTCAAAGATACCGAGAGTTTTTATGTATTTTGATCGTGAAGCGGAGTACTTACCAAGGCCGGTCAGAAAAGCATATGCTTACCAGCCCCAAGACAATGGTCCACCGCTTGAGAGTATGCAGAAAGAAGAATCTCCATGCACTGACAATTGGTAAAGTCGTAGGAAAACAAAACATCGTCCCTTTTCGCATCGTACATTTCATGTGAGCGACGCACTCGCCTTGACGAATCCGTTAATCCTAGTTTCATATTTGGTTTAATAAATGATCACGTCAATGCAAATAAAATTTTACAGTGTGTGGTAAAAACTCATCCCTCAAATTACCTAATCAATATAGCAATAATAGTACGACTTACAGATGTGCGTGGTTATAGAAATATGCAATAACGATAAAACTTATAATTTAAGAGATCATTACAGTTACATTAAATTTTCTTATTGTTCCTTAATATTGTTAATGACAATTACCTTCTGATTCTGTAAGTATGGTCGTGTTCGTATTTCTGCGAACGTTCACCTGAATCAAATACCTATCGTTATTAAATTGATAAAACAATAAGTAACAGAACAATATTTTTTGTACTAACATGATATTCATACAAGAATAATAAATAATCTGTGAGCACTGACAATTAAAAACAAAACCTGTGAGTAAATATCATGTAAGTAAACGAGCAATACAAAAGAAACCGTAAAGCGCACTTTGGAACTTGACCTAATTTGACGTGACAACATCAAATGAAATACATTTTTTTACGGAATTAGTTGACAATTAAGCAACCGATTGACCTGATAGTAAGAGAAGACCGCCATCCATAAACACTCAAAACACCACAGATATTGCACGGGTTTTGCTAACCAATAAAAAGCTTAAAAAGATCTCCAGCTACCTTGTATATCGGATGAAACGCTAATATGTACAAATGCTTTTATCTCGCGCCAGCAGTGAAACCCTGACATTTCTCAGAATTAGGTGGCTTTAATACAGCAGAATAGGTTAAGAAATTCGCTAGGGTTATACACCGTATCAAAAATATGTGCAAACAAATGTGTTTTTTGTCTTTGTGAAACGGTTATCTTAAAATTTTGCATAGGTGATTACCGTCAATCCGGGGTACACAAAAAGGGCATAGAGTACCTTTTATATTCTTTTTTATACGCAAAAACTGGTAAGCACTTAAAATAAGGTGAACCGTCTACGTTGTAACGTCGAACTGACCGTTTAGCTCATTCATTAAATTCATTCTCTTCTTCATTTAATGACGACATAGCACAAAGCAATTTAGGTGATACCTTACAAGCCATGTACCTTAATTTTTTTGGCAATGTGTGTGATTTGGCAATGGTCTTATATTCAGCAAAAACCAATTATTCTCGGGGGACACATATCGAAAAATAAAATCAATTGACCAAATCTGTTATAAATCGATAGATGCAAGTGAAGCCCAGAGTTAAAGCTAGTGATTTATGTAGGTGTAGTGTGCTACTAAAATGCTACTTGACTGACTCCGTAGCCTAGTGGTACAGCCGGAGGTCGTGGGCTCGAATCCCGCGGAGCGACAAGGATTTTGTTTTATTGTTTTTTAGTTGGGCTAGGGCAATACGGGCCCCCTCCGACCGGGTTCCCGCATTGTCGGGCGGAGGAGCTTAGTAGTCGTGGGTAGGTGCAACCCACGGGAAGCTAAGAGGAACCCATGGCCGGCCGGTGAGGTACGGCCGGCTGAGAGGGCCGCTCGGAGTGGGCTCGTGGAGTCCGCTCTCGAAGCGTGCTGGAGGGGTTGCGGGGGCCAGCTGGATGGTGGATGCGTCTGCGTTGCCCCTGGCCCGGCTAGGCTGGGCTGGGTCAGGTAAGCTCCGAACTTTGGTTTGATTAGAAGCCGACCCCAAGTAATTTGGGAATAAGGCTAGGAGGAATAAGAAGTGTGCTACTCAAAATTATTCAGTTTTTGTTGTTTTCAATTGTTTTTTGTCTACTCCACTCTTACAGGGCTGAGTTACAAATAAGTTACCATTAGCTCTATAGAAGGTTCAGAAGTGAAAGGCGGTTCCAAGTTCTGCTCTCCGGCGGTTTTCGTTTCTGCGCTGTAAGCTGATATTAGACGGCGAACATTTTTCAGTTCCTCGCTTTCACGAACCAAACCCTAAAATCACAATTCTTTGATTTAGGTTCCTTTACTGTGGGATATAATATTGAATTAAAATATTTTTATTTTAGAGAGAAAGGATGGCAAGCGAGGAAACAGGTCACCCGATGTTATATTAGATAAGCCTATGGAGACACACTGAAGAGCTACGTGTACGTTGGCAGCCTTGGAAGCTAGATAAAACAGGTCAACTGGTTAGGGAAGTTTTAGATTTGGAAGGAAAATAAGATGGTGACAATAGCCGTTTGGCAACCCCTAAAAGCCAGGTATACTTTATTTTATGCTGGCTTTCTGGCGGCATCTATAAGTAAGACGTTGGCTCTACCACCTTAAAAATATTATAACTGCATCATGCGATAATACCTATACGGATGTAATTTTAAGTATAGTTGGATGTGTTATTTTATTATTTTACTGATTAATATTAATTTATTTATCATGACATAAACGTTCGAGATTAAATACGTTAGTCACATATTGATACAAATAATTCAATTTTCCCGGGACCTTTTGAGATGTGCTTTCGCTTTACAAACCATAGGCCGTAGGTTCGAATACCACGGAAGGACAATGACTTTGTTTTATTGCTTAATCGTTGGATTAAAGTTATATGCAGCTCAGATTCAAATATCACACGATTGTCTAAAACGTAAGATGGTCCATGTGTCGAATCGTGCGCCTTATCTCTTGCTTTGACCGCGTGGGCTTAACCACCTTATAAAGGAAGAGGGAATGCATTTGCATACATTTGTGCATTATTTAGTGTCGTGGTCGAAGTTCAGCCCGAAAACCATTATTATTTATGACTCACAATTAAAAGAATCGGCGCTTGTGTGTCCCGTTATTGTTGATAGATAATTATAATCAATTCCGTTATCAGTAGCATCGAATGCGAAATTCAAGCGGCCACAACCCTTTTCAGAAAATTGAGATAACTACGACAGATATGCACAGTTTCTGGTGCCAAAATTCATAGAGAAAAAAAAATCCAACTGTTCTGTTTAAGTAACATTTGCTACACGGGACACGCTACTTGAACATTGTTACGTGCCGTTTGTCTGACAGAACATTTCAGTGCATGTAATTTATTAAAACATACATCATTGCAGCGGAGTCCCAGGAATTTAATGAAACATCCGCCTCCACAAGAGAGACAGCGCCTTGTGTAACGCTCTAGGTACAAAAGCGCCCTCGTGTGCATCGTACGCTAGAATTAATAAACATTTTTTTATATGTGTAAAACATTAAAAAAAAACAAAAACTATTTAAATATCTATGTTCGGACGATAAAATTATAACAATGTAATACGAATTGCACGAAAGCAAAGCAGAGTCCTCTACGATTGCTTTCTTTTTCCTCAATTCTGGAACTATTTTTAATGTTTTATTGCATATTAGATTACGTTATTTGCACGTAGATAATAAAAAATAATTATGTTTTATAATAAAAATATATACGTTATAATAGAAAAGGGAAAAACAAAAAAATTGCCGACTGTGAAAGATATTTGTAGCTTGAAACATAACCTGAGAAAAATAGCTATTTGACATTTATATAAAATAGCTTCACGGATAATATCAATATTATATAAACAGCGATAACAGCCGTAGAGTTGTTTAGTTTAAAATGTCGAATATAAATATATTATATACGTTAGTCTCAGAAATGATACCTTATTTAAGTAATTATTTCAACAGGCACTTTTTGTCTTAGAAAGTTTAGGTATATCAAATAAAAAAAACTTTTTGACCTTTTATCATTGATATTGAAAAAATAAACTGACTTTTCATTAATTTTATCATAAAAAGAAATCCGTGTCTTCACATGCACATGTGCGATATTTTTATTATTACTGTTAATAAATGATATTTTTTACGATTAACTGTTCATTCATAACCTTTTGGATTTTTTTGAAAATGTATGTAAGCATTGGGAATTTTGTTTTCGATTCGCATTTTGAAAATTGGAAATGTTGTTTAGAATAAAATTTCAAACCTTCTGATTCTCCGTTAACAGCTCATAAGTAGTTGTACGGAACACGGTGTGCTTGAATTTCATGTAACCACAAAAAGCATACGCCGGTAGGTCATGGCAATTGGCTACAGAAACATAATACGCATTATATATTTTCATTCTATTTAATGCTAGTAAACACCTTAAAACTAAAACATGTTGTTTATATTAAACATATGTGCGATTAAGACATCTATGTTGGTGGTAGAGCATAACATCCTTTCACAGTTCTTGCAGCATTTCTAAAGCCGCGCTCGCCAGGGCCCACCACTGCCACAAAGTCGGCTTAAAATAATGTATGCATTACTTTTTGGGTTCTCTAACGGCCATTCCTACCCCCTTCTTTTCTCACGCCAATCATGTTCAAATCCCTATAATGTTCCCGACCCGTTCTACCAATAAACTTATTTCATCCAACTTCCTTGGCTGACACCGCACACGCAACTCTCCGGATGTTGTGTGTGTCCATGGGCGATGGAAACGCTTAACA
>DWHK01000204.1:0-16189 GCA_018247855.1 Graphium androcles | reverse complement strand
GTACATGGTAATCTTAGGATAACACCATACAGTTAGTATGCACCCATACAGTTTTTGACTGTGGGACACTGTGTTATCGATATACCTATTTCCGGTCTGACGTATTGTAGAATTCTCGACAGACTATTTTGCCCTTGACGTCTCATGAGTGTAACGTCTATAGGCATTCCGCGACTCACGCATAAATAGAGAACCCTGGGACGACGCGTGGTCTCGAATTTTCGCAAGTTCATTATTATTCGCTCCGACACTGCCGGGTCGACTGTTAACGACGGTTGTTTCGTGTACAAAACAAGAGAATTTTCCGTTACGCTCAGGCGCAGGAGAAATAATTGTGAATTGTTCGCTCGAGGCGAATCTGAGTTCAAATTGGTGCCGGCACCAATGAAATTGTTAATTTCTTAATAACAATTTTAAGTGCTGATTACACGACACGTGATACGTGCTCAGTGGTAATAAATCAGCACTTAGATATCGTAAAAATAATCAAAAAAATTCTTAGATGTGTGAAGTGCGCCAATCTGCACTCGGGCCGCGTGGCGGACTATGCTCTATAGTATACCCTCTGTCTAGAGGAGGCCTTTGCCCAGCAGTGGGGTGATTTCAAAATAGGCAGTTACTTTACTTTTGCTTTAAATAACGGTAACCTTGATAATGGCTCTATAATGGAGCATTAACATACATACATATGCATACAATTAAGTCATAAATATATAAATTTGCCTTAAATAGCTGTTATTAAAACATGTTATCTGCTGCAATATTAATCGTCCAGACGTACACAAACGTAATAGTATGACGTACTCGGAGGCACGGACTTGAGACCGAGCGAAATGGAGACGTTACGCTTCGGCGAACGTGTCTAGAATGTTCTACGATGAAAGAATTTTCTCGTTAGTTCCTCGGTCGTTCGGAATTTGGCCTTTAAATATACACATACATTGGTAAATACATGAGAGATAACTAATTTCTTATTTAAAACTCCTAACAATATACAATATGCCGTGTCTGGTGGTATCGTTTATTTTGGCGCGGAAACGTATGCCAAAACGGAATAGGAAAACTGCGTCCAATTCTCTCCGCGATTTGGAACGTTGCCGAGAAAAAATAAATGCCACAAGTATCTCTCTCCATACGACCATCTGCTTTATTTTCGATTGTAAAAAGTTTTTTGGCATGAAATAAAACGGCGAAAAAAAAACATGTTCGCTTCATGCAAACCAACATTTAGCTGTTCACGGTTTACTTGCTTTATTATTTGTTGCTCGGCTATATATCGAAGCGTGATGCTGGACAGCCTAAACCTTTCCCCAATTTTTTTCTTTTCTACTGGGAGAACCAGGGGTTAGAACGTCTACACGAACAAGTAAAAACTCTTCATCTTAATTATATTACCATAGATATACCTATAATATTTTTAATTAGTTCCTATTGACCTCACTTTGTGATTGAGTAAAAAATAAGAATTATGATTTATTTATAAAAATGCATTCTTTTAATAAAGGCATAAAATAGTTTATTGACCTTTAAGTGAACGTGTATAAAATTAATGAATCACTTATGGTAATTAATGGTTAATTCTTTGTGAAAAGATAAAATTAACGTTAAAAACATCTTAACTGTTCCTTCTTCAGCTGCGTTGACTAATTTATGTTTCTTCAAGCTTTGAAAAATAAAAATTTAAATCTTCATTATTTTTTATTCACTGCACATTCCATTCCAGCCGCAAACTCTTCTTATTTTGGATTCGTTCAGACTGTATGACAAAAATGCAACACTATACTGTAAATAGCAGCTTAAGCTCATGAAATTATATTTGAGAAATTTATGATTTTAAAATAACCACAAATATTTTAATTTAAATATTTTTCCTAAAATTTGTATTGGATAATTTTAGATACAATTTGACCATTAATGATGGATTCTTTAATGGCTTTTTACTGAAACATTTATAACGTCAGTGATTAAATGAAGTAATCCTATTTTTTTTAGACGGACACCGCTTCTATAAACCCTCTGATATTGCACGAAACGATGGGCGGCGGTAGTAGTCGTTTATCATCATAAAAAACTTAAATGAAAGTTAATGAAATTCTTTCAAACTTTTATTAAACAATAAAAAGTATTTTTACAAGATTTAGGCAAATAAACCGCTACAATGCTATATAATCCTTATCACATATAATCATCCACAAAATAGAAAAAAATAATACATGCATCTCGTAACCATGCTATTTACACCGCTCCTCTGATACCTTGTACGTGTATAATAGAACACTTTGCATATCTATACGATATTCTTTCATAATCTCTCCTTTTGCTAAGGTGCATTCCCATAAACACTAACTGGAGCTGCAGCGATACAGCTATAGTAGTAGTAATGTAGCAATAATAACGCTGTATAGCGCAGCCTTTTTAACGTTTACAACAGCGCTAAGCAGAGCTACAGCGGCTTATAAATTAACATACCTTACCACGCCTTATTTGCTTAGGTGGACCTAGAGTTGAATGGCGAGCAGCTGAACATTCACATGAAACTTGGAGAATCTGGGGAGGCGTTCTTCGTAGAGGAGGTCGGCGAGGACGAGGCGGAGTGCTCAGCCCATCTCGCTACCTCGCCCATACCGGCGTCGCGTTTTGAAGAGCTGTATGAGCCGAGGCGGCGGAACTCCCTTTCGGCTGTGGAACCTGATCACGGCCAGGCGTCGGACTACACTAAGCGACGGTAAGACTTTTAACATTGATCACTAATTACTCGGAGATGTCGTTACCTTTAGAATAGCATAGAATTCGTTTAATTGTCGAACACGTTCAAGAAGTCTATGAACGATTGGATTCTTAAAAATTAAATTCCTTTTATATCCAAATGATAGTAGACGAATTTGATGAAAGGTTGTGTAAGCTTTTGGTTCCGGTTCAGATAAATGTGGCGTGTGAATCTGGGCGTTAGTATATGTTTAATTAGTTTTTATATCGAGAAGGACAGTGTTTTCGTAAAAACAACATGAGAAAAAATAAATAACTAAATATGTAATTAAAAATACATTTATTTTATGCAATTTTTTAAAAAGTTTTGTTTATGTTGCCCATAACACAAACAGATTTTTCTTTAAGTATCGCGCAAAAGACTAAAGTTCTACTGTGACGTTCATGGTTGACTTCCAGAAGCATTGTTGCGCCTGATCAGACAAAGGAACCATTGATTACGTTACTTCCTTTTTAACAGCAACCATTAAACCAATAGAAAGTGAGAACAGTTGTGTTTTCTCTAGTGACGTTTAGATTTTCATGTATTTTATTGAAGTTGTTAAGTCATTGTTTGATTGTTTATTTTTACTCGCCTTTTGTTGGTTATAGGTACACGGCTGATGGGCAGTCCATGCAGAAGCCGGATTTGAGTAAACTGAAGGCTAAGGATGATAAGGAGGCGAAGAACGACCACGAAAATGAGGCCATCTTTGAAATGGAAGGCTTAGACGAAGTATCGGTAGATTGGACCGACTCTAAACCCAAAACCTTTTCTGCCACCCAGCTGGGCGCGGCCGAAAGCGAGGCCAGCCAAGTGGTTCAGAAAATCAGTGCCAACAACGATTTCCGACCGATAGAGGCACCTGCCAACCAAGAAGAGCCGAAACAAAATGGTAATGGCAAGAAAAAGAAGAAAACGCGAAAAGCAAGCACGAAGAAGAAGCACCAAAGAAAATCTTCAACTAGTTCCATCTCGAGTCAGTCCGACCTGCCTGCCTCGGAGCCCCGTCCCACCCAGCCTGCCTCCATACCGAACGCAGATATAAACTTCTTCAGTGACACCGAGGCGAATGCCACCACGCTCAGGTGAGTTGTTGCCCCCTAACGGTTGGTTAAAAGAGAGTACGGGCAAAACTTAAATGCGTCTCAGAACGTCGTTACAGTCAATGATTATTTACAATGCATAGCTCTCAGCGAATGTACAAAAAATAATACGATTTTCTTCGCACCGTAGATTAAATCGTCTACCGTCTTACATATAATTATAAAATTCATTACGAACTTTTGTAAACGTGATTCTTCCAGCTGAAGATTGTTTTCTTTGATCATTCTTGCAATTGGCACTATAGTTCTTTCTACATATCCAGGAAGCCAAAATCACGTCAAGTATAAGAAATCTTTTTAAACGACTTTTGTTCTCGACGGTACATGTGCATGTCAGTCTTAGCTAAAAAGGTGCATTTGAGTTTTGCGCGATGCGTGTATCATCACGCGTACATTCGTGTGAGTCGTTTTATTCTGAGCGGGTTAAATGGTTGCAGCGAAGAGATGTCCAATTTCAAGCTGAACGGCGACAACCGCATCCCGCTGGCGTTGTCCGATACAGCGTTCGAGGTGCACGCAGCCCCCAGACACGCGTAAACATTGCATTACAATAACCTCGCCTACCACTCGCCTCGCTTGCCGTAATCACTTGTACTGCGCTGGCAGATTTGCGTATTTGTAATATAAATCGGACGTGAATACGTTGACAGGTCGATGTTCATATTTTTAAAGCTTTGCCCACTTTTAAAGGTTATATGTTTTTCTTACGATGACATTTTGACAGTAAATCCAATTTACACTTAACTTTTTACTTTACTGAATAAGGATAAGATTTATCCCAAAAGCTGTTGTAAAAAACATTAAAAAACAAGGGCGGCTATGAAAATTACGGATTATCGACTTGTTAAGTTGCTCACGACGGTATGGTATATAGAATATTTGAATTTGGAACACAGTAAAATCATTATTTACTTATTAATAATGTAACATAGTCGAATTTGGAACGCTTGCAGTAAACAAGGTATTTTATTTGTAAACCTTATTGGTAGCGTAATGTACTTAGCACATTTTTCATTGTAATGTTTGGGTCAACGTAATAGGATGTCTTAATAAAAGTATATTGCTCCAGTAATTAAAATTATCGCCCAGCTTCTGGCCAGTCTAAGTTGTATTATTATTCGTATAAACATAAATCGTATATTCAAGTTACCACATAATTTGATATATTACAATTTCTGTTATATTCTAATTCAATGGCGGATTTTAATACGATTATATAAGGGAAGCACAATTTATGTAATATAATTGCGATCGATTAACGCTGGTTATATTATGTTACATTGCCAAAATAAAGATGAGAACATTTCTTCATAACAACATGACTAATGTAAAACTTGCCACGATAATAACAATATATTTATTTAAGTACATTTTAGGTATTACTGTTGTTTGTGAAAAGATTAATAAATTCATATAGCGATTATCGGCATTGTGACACCTAATGATACATTCCAATGGCCACTGCCGATGTGAAAGTCTTGTGCATGAAGATTGCGATATTCGCTTCGGCAATAACGTACTATAATAATGCATCGATTACTAATATAACATACAATATTTTGATGTAAAATCCTTCTTGCTAAGGTAATAATTTAAAGAATATCGTATAAATAAGTTATTTTACAGCATAATAATTAATCTATTACTTATACATATTAATCGCCTTATGGTGACGCAACACAGTTGGACACGTTGCACTAACATCGCAAATAAATCTCGCACAGACGAAAAATTACGCTATGCTATTAGACTTTGTCGGCACTACACGCTGCTTTATCTACACTCAAAGACGACGATTAGCTCTAAACCAGGATTAAATCCGTTCATTTGTGATATAACTCTTAAATACTCTTTATTTCGATATATGTAAATTAAATGATAAATAAAAGAGTTAGCTTTGGCAGATAAACGGTCTTACTTTGTTTTAAGCCTTAATTGTTGTCTCTGAATACGGCTATCATGCAATTACTATAAGTTGATCATTTTCGCGCAGCAAGGGATCGCGTAGTGGCACTCCGGTCCAATCGGATACCGAGGTGGAGTTATCGCGGGCCACGTCGGGGGACAAATCTTCGCAGTCTTGGCGGTGGGGGGAACTGCCCGAGCCGCCTACCAGGCCTGGGGTGGAGTCCCCCGAGTCTCCCGCGCCGGCCTCCCCCGCGTCCCCCGCCTCCCCCGCTTCCCGAGCCTCGGCTAGTTCGCGACGCAGCGCTTCTTCGCGCGCCATCCATCGCTGCTCCTCTGTCAATGGGTAGCGTTTTTCTTCATATACACAAACTTGACAAAGATAAAGATACGTCACACATTCTTCAAACTATAAGGCATGACAACTTTTACACGGTTTTTGCTGCACTTATGTGACTACCGACCTACACAGCATAAAATAAAATATGCATAGCCTTTGGGGTTGCCGGATGGTGAAGAATAGTGAAAGAAGAGGATGTAAATCACCCATCGTTCATCACTCCTTTCTTCTCCGAATCCTTAATATTTTTTACACCAATTCTATCCAAATAACTTGTTTTATCTAATGTCCGAAGCCGGCAACTCACACACAGCTCTTCAGATGTTGTGTCCATGGACGACATAATATCTTAACTAAAAATTAAATATCGGGTGAACCGTCTGCTGTTTGCAAAAAAATGTGATAAAACACATTACATACAGGTCTTGATGCACTTATCAGCCTACTTGACTGGGGAGATATCATCGCTTCACATACAAAACTAACATAAGTGAGTAGACGCTTCACCTAAGAAAGTAAATACGTTAGTAATTTCAATCAAATGCTGAAGGCGGCGAGAACGTTGCCAAACGTTGGTGCAATTTTGAGATGCACTGAGGCAACTGAGAACAATGAGATGCAAACGATATACACACGTGATACACACGAGTCGGAGTCCTTATTAGAGAGAGTTACCTAGGGTCCAGTATGTGATGTAATTTAGCCTAAGGCAACAGAGAACAACGTTCAATGCTGTACGAACTTGAGTCTATCTGAAAACCTAGTATGCGGATGTACGTTGACAATTCGGTGTAGTTTTGCAGTCCGCAGACATAAGAGAAATCTACGGTGCGCATCATGCCAATTCGCACTAAACTTTGATACCTTTATAAGGCTAAAGGTTTAAGCGAATTATTGACCAAGCGAGCGAAGCGAGTGAAGTTTACAATTACACTTGGGGCGAAAATCCATTACCTGTATGTATGTTCCGCGATAACTCTCGAACCAGTGCTCCAATTTAAATAAAAATTGGGATATATGTAAGTAACATTAGTACAATTGTAAGTTCGTTTGACATCAAAAATAAATATAAAATAAAATAACCACGAGGTCCAGTTTGCGACGAACTACTTGTAAATAATAAACGGGTGCTTCGCTTATGTTCAGTTTAGCCTCCTGGCAATGTTGGGAACGTTTCTTTAACTCTATAATATTGATGTCGATGTTAGGCCAAATCACAACTAGCCACATGCAACCGTGGAATAGATCTACGAAATCAAGTGCAGTCCATACAAAGCTTTTGGAAAATACCCCATAAATAAACAAGTGCTTTGCCTATGTGCTATCTCAAAAAGTGCGTACCTCTGGCCCTGTCCGCCCTGAGCTGCGCCACCTCCGCGCGCAGCCGCTCGGCCTCGCGCTCGGCGGCCTCGCGCCTCTCGCGCTCCCGCTCCCCCGCGCCCCTGCGCCGCTCCGCCTCGGCCGCGCCGCGCCGCAGCTCGCCCAGCTCGCGCCGCGCCGCCTCCAGCGAGGTGCGTCCGCTCTCCAGCCGTTGGATCGTGTCGTCTAGGGCGCTCTTCGTCTGGAACGACGACATTCATTAATACCACACCGGAGGACGTGGGTTTAAATCCCGCGGGGGGACAATGACTTTGTGTTATTATTTCTCAGTTGGGTTAGGGCAATGCGGGCTGATCACTCGGCTTGTCTGAAAATAAAGATGATCCATGCGTCCAATGGGCATGTAAAAAGTCGGTCCTGCGCCTGATCTCTCTCCAGTCGTGTCGGATATCCGTCCCATCGGGCTATGAGAGTAAAGGAACGGAGAGTGCACTTGTGTTACAACACTTGTGCACTGTAATATCACCTGCGCAGTTGGTTGATCTCTTAGTAGATTGGGCACCGTGGCCGAAATTCGGTCAAGAGGACTATATTATTATTCATTTATAGGTGACGGCTAAACTGTTTTTGCGTTTACATTATCTATTCTTCAATCGATCGATCATAATTTTTCATTAAAATTTTACTTACATTTGTCATGGGTACAGAGAACAAAGAGTAGATTTAATCAAGAAAACATACTTATGGCGAGGAATCGAAAAAATGTAACTCTTTTGTAAATATAGATAATAAATTGCAATATAAAGTGTGAAATATTGAAAATCGATAAAGGATCAGGGATATATGGAAAGATTCCGGTACAAATATATCCCAAACAAAATAATTGATAAGATTAACATTACTGCCAGCGAAGTTGCGGGCAAAAAAGCTACAATTTTGTTAAATCTCACAAAACATTTAAATCCCTAAACACCCCCAGCCTGTTTTAACAAACCCAGATACAGCTAAGAATAAATTGATATCTTATGGAGTTCCTTAATATTAAAGGAGAGATTAGTTACATTCAATGCCTCCCATCCGACTAAGTCGCTATAACAGCTGAATGGTACTTATATTAAAGCCTTTTATTTATAAATAGAAAAAAGTTGACAAGCAAGCTGACGGTTTAATGATGTTGAGTGGAAAACGATTAAGTCGAGGCAAAGGTAATATATTTTTATTATAATCTGTGAACTACCTCCAAATTATTCACGTATCTGAGGTAGGTACATCGTAGTACTGACCGAAGTACATAGGATATGTTGTACCTTAGCCATTTTTCCCTTTGTTTAAACGTCTTAAAAACTTGTAAATACGACTTAGACATTTCTTATAATTTGGTGGTGTAAACGCTTAAATAATTGGTTTTCCGAAATATGCAAACAAGACGTCGAAATAAAATAAAAAAAATATGTCTAAAAAACTGTTCTGGGTACAACAGGTTCCCCTATACAAGGGAATGCTCAGACGTAGGAAGGCTATCCCCGCAACAGGTGCACTCTCTGTTCCTTCAATCTTATAGCCCTATAGGAGACAAAACCCACACTCCACATTCTGCGCGTGGATCATTTCACTTTTCAGGCAATCGGATTGATCACCCCGTATTCCCTCACTGAATTTGAACCCAAGACCTCTGATGTGAGAAACAAGTGCCTATACCACTAGGCCAGTGAGATAAGTAAACATTATCAAAGACTGTGTAAATGCATATGATTTATTTTGTTTGCATCAACCGTTCCGGTTCCGTACCACCACACAAAAGTCTCTATAACTCCTGAAGTAAGTTATCTATGCCGTTATAGTTTTCCTTCAAAGTTTATCACATGACCTACCATCATAAACGGTAAAAAAACATGCTTGTTGTATGGGAGCCCCCTTAAATATTTATTCTATTCTGTTTTTAAGTATTTTTTTTTGTTATAGCGGCAACAGAAATACATCATCTGTGAAAATTTCAACAGTCTAACTATCACGGTTCATGAGATACAGCCTGGTGACAGACGGACAGGCAGCGGAGTGTTAGTAATAGGGTTCCGTTTTACTCTTTGGGTACGGAACCCTAAAAAGCAAATGAACAAAAGAAAATCAAAACTATTATATTGTTTTCTATTACTTTTCTCGTATCATCTCGTATATATTTAAAATATACTTTCAATGTACAGACACGTCGGTTATTTTATATGTATAGATTAACAGCTTATCTAATCGATAGCAATGTAATAAATTACATACCATACCTAAAGAGAATTATTACCTATTACAACACTCGCACAATTATAAAAGTATTGCTTTGGCACGCGGCTTTAATCGTGTGGGTATAAATGTAATCAAGTTTTTTTCGACAAATTACGTTTTCTTCGAAATTTCAGAAACTTCCTCTTTTCTCAGTTCCTTTTAGATTTTTGAAGTAAAAACTTCTTTAGCGGCGTTGTGCACTTGGTATGGGTAAAAAATGTTAAGGTCGTGACCTGATCGAAAATTCGTAAGACGGAGAGTATACCGCCGCGCGGTAGAAAGAAAGGGGGATATTATTTTTTGTCCGACACCGTGCCGGCGGTATATCTGTTAAATTTTTAATGTAATATAAATTATTATGTTTTTGTACGACAGCGCAATAAATGAATATTGTATTTTACCACATAAATGATGGTACTTTTATACTGACAAATAAAGGGAATTCGTGCGAAATTATTCCCTAATCATTCCAAAATATTAAAAAATGCACAACGTTAATATTCGAGTTTTCACTTCTGCCGGCACTCCGCAAGTGCAATCCGTTATGTTTTATCGACATATTACGCTTTCTTCATCTTTTTTCGAAATTTCATATACTTTCACTTTTCTCAGTTCCTTTTCGATTTTTTGAATTCCAAACGTCCTGCTGCAATAAGTCTCTTAATCAATCTTCTCAATCATGTTTGGGGATCATTTAAGAAGTTATTTTGCTTTTCCTCGAGAATTTTGCTTTTCCGAATGTAATGTACCTACCTACCCTTTCCTGTACTTCTAACAACGTACATGTAAAATTTCAGCCGTTGACATTTGAAATCCTAACAAATAAACAAACTTACTTTTAGGTTTATATAATATTGTTAGGAAAAGCGGTCCCCACTCAATTGCGTGAAGTAATTTTTTTTTAATATATCCCATAATTTATTACATTAACATTTTTTAAATAAGTCATACACGATTCTTCTGACGTATAATCCTATAATCTGTAATTTTCTTGAATGTTTAAACTTTGTGTGTCTGCAAACAACAAACATCCATCCTCAGAAACGTTTTGTAAGTATTCATTTTATTGGGAGGATTTTAATGAGTTACTTAATCATAAAATGGTTATTTGAATAATAGGCGCAAAAAGTTATTGATATTAATACAATCATAATTCCGTGGAATCTCTAAATTACTTAAACGTAATTACTTTAACTACATGGAATTTGTAACTTTGAATACTTCAACGTGACTTTACCTCGAACTTTATACTAACTCGTAACCTCACGATTTAACGTGGATCATTTATTCTAAGAAAACCTTGAAGCTGTGTCGAAATTCAAATTCCATGGCGTTTAGATAAACTTTTAGCCGATACAACTTTTGTCAGTTTCTCGATTAGTAATAAAAAAATCTAAAGATACTCATCACAAAGTTTTACCCAGTGTTGGAACTAGTCTTTTTTGCGCCCGGTGCGAGGGAAATCCGACTCGTAACAATAAAATGGGGATATCTGGCATTTGTGGACCCTTTTAGGGCTCGCGCACTCCCTATTTGGCACCGGTTTTGCCAACGTCATTTTAACAATATATCGTTCACAAGTTTGTACGTATTGTATCGAGGTATAAGAAGAAACTTCAGAGATAATATAAAATTATTATTAAGCTAAGCGTATGTATGTATGAATGTTCCGCGATAACTCTCCACTGCTCCATTTTAAAATATAGGTAATATAAGTACAATTTTTAAGTTCGTTGGGCATCAAAATTGGTTCAGTAGCTTAAGAGATATTGTAATAAATATGAAACACAATAATCGCGAGGTCCAAGTTCGCGGTACTACTAATAGTAGTAAAATATAATATAAGAATATATATAAGACTTATAATATTAAAAACTACAATTTTTAAGTTATTATCCAATTTCTAACGAAATAGAATCTTGAATGACACACAGTAATTTTCCGACTGGTACAACTAAGTAGTCTATACATCTATACTCTATACAAATAAATAAAATTGGAGTGTCTGTTTGTAATAATAAAATAACCGCTTTTTAATACATGCACACGAATGTATATACGGTACATATACCAAAATAACATTTTATACAATTTTTGTCTGTCTGTCTGTCTGTCTGTCTGTCTGTTTGTTCCGACTAATCTCTGGAACGGCTGGACTGATTTTGACGGGACTTTCACTGGCAGATAGCTGATGTAAAGAGGAGTAAAATAGGCTACTTTTATTTTTGATTTAAAATTTGGGTTCCGTATAAAAAAAAAATAAACTTAAAAGCAATATTATGCGGGTGAAACTGTAGGCAATAGCTAGTTTAATATATAACGTGTGAAGCAAGTGCTAAATCAGATTTATAAAAAGAGAAATGCAGATTGCTAAAATAATAAAATAAACAATAATCACGCATGAATATTTAGCAGCAAGTAATCACTGTAAGAATTGGCACATTTTTATTGTAATAAAACTAATATTAATAAAAAATAATATCCCTTATATCGATATTATTTTTTATTAATCTCTCAGCATCACAACACAAATCAGGTCATGAAACCAGATGTATTACATTTCAATAATGTATTTTATGTACCAGTATTATTTAAAAAAAAAATTGGGGGGAAATGTAATATTTACCATATACTAAAAGCATTGACGTCTTATTCTTTTTAACAATCGTAACCGAAATGATATAAACGTAAAAAAATATCTTTACAAAACCGCATAACCTAAGCCGTACGTGACTTTTCAACAATTTAATAACATAAATAAACCTAAGAAAAAAAATAAAAAAAAAATATTTTTACAACACCATATAAGCTTTACCTTACGTGATTTACAATTTCCTGTCATATACAACAACAAAAAATCTTCCATACTTTTGTATGGAATCCCACGAGGCCTTAATGAGACGGCATTGAAGCTCAACACCTTACACAATCATCCACATCGTACAATGGGTTCACAGGTAGGCTGCTTTCGGGCGGGTAAGGGGTTCGATTCTCGGAAACCTTTGTGCAGTACAAAGGGGCACGCATCTGGCAGACTAGGCGTCGTCGCCGCACAATGGGCGATTGTGACACCTTGCCTTGCTTTGAAATCTGAGAAACGTTCACTGGTACAGCACAAAAGGACGGACATACATACCTGCTCACAGGCGAGCGTAATACTTCGATTTTGAGAATCGAACCATGTATCTATAAGAACTGTGCTATACAATAGGTCATCCGGTAAATTTGCACTGAGTTTTGTTAGGTGGCATAAGCAGGTTTGAATAAACCAGAATGATTAAAAACAGATGATATACGTCGTATCTATATATATAAAAATGAATCGCCAAATGTGTTGCTAAGCACAAAACTCGAGAACGGCTCGACCAATTTGCGTAAATTTTGTTTTCATATTTTCTTTAAGGAAGGTTCTTATGAAGAGAAAAAACGTAGAACCTAAATTAGCAGATAACCACTTTTCTTTTCCCATAGAAACCACAGAGCAAATTTAAACATTGTTTCAAGCCGTCAACATTAAAGTCAAGCGAAACAATTTATTTTTTCTATTGGACTACGTATGGCCAATAACTTTTGTCAGAAGGAAATTTGTCGGGGCAGCTAGTATGTACCATAAAAACAAGTTGAACATTGATATTTTAGTTAAAAGGATTGCAAGAGGGAATTTCCACGCGAATAACACCGCGGGCAACAGCTTGTACTGTATATATTTCTAACCCTCTTCTGCCTAATAATCTACTTATTCTATTTATGATTTACGAACGATGTTATCGCTTAATATCAGGTGGATTGTCTGCCCGGTATAAACTTTTATCTATAAAACAAAATTAAAATTAAATATAAGTAAACAACAGACAGTCACACAAAAAAATATACCGACCGACCACAATATTGGACCAAAATCATTTGATAAGCATAGGCAATACAAAAGGGTATTCTAAGAATATGTCGGTTCTGCTGATATTTTGCAATTCACAACTAACGGTACGTAGTCGGTGAGCTCTTTGCTTACCTTTTAACACAGCTTTGACTGAAATCGGCTGTAGTAATTTACGTCTTTAGTAGGTGCTTCCTCAAACCATGAATATTTACGATGTCATAACGCTACGTTCGATCCGTTAATTTTGAAATTGTGTTACGAAAGTATATGATCCATTAACTGGCTATAACATTTATAGTTGCACCAGTTTTTTACGACAAAATATGCAAGAATCATATATCTTTACGAATATCATTAGGTAAGGAAGAAATCCCAATCTCTTCAGATCGTTTACACGTGACGCACCTAAGCCCTCGAACGCCAAATCCTCTCAATTACAAATCCCCGCACCCCTACCATGATGATTCTAATAAAACCAATGGTTCACAATGCCGCCGCGGCGCCACCGCCGCATTGTGCGGAGGCGACCGATTGTGGGCCCCGGGCTGATCACTTAATTGACTCCGCGGATTTCCACCAATAAAGTGCGGCTGTATACCCATGTAGCCCATACATCGACGCATCGTACTCCAGGTCCACAACATCTTACATACAGATCTTGCTGCTCAATAGGAGTTAGCGCCGCCCTGCATATAAAGTCAGCACAAAATAAAGTATGCCCGGCGTTTGTTGCGACTATTCAATCCAATCTTCTTCCTCCAGTCTTATCCCCAATTTACTTGATTGCTTCTAATCCAACTAAATTATACTCGAATATCTGTTTTCACACAGAGCGACGGGCATCCGACCTCCGCAACCCAAATGGATAAACTGAGAAGGATGGATTAGTTGTTAGGATATCTGAAGGTACTGACATCCTTTAACGATTCTCAAAGGTCTTCTTGAAAACCGGGACCAACTTTTTAAATGCCCGTCCGACGCATCTTAATTTTCAGGCAACAAAAGTAACAAAAACACCAACACAAAGTCATTGTCACCTGCAGGATTCGAAACCACGACCTCCGGTTCGTAAAGGGAGGGCCTATGCCACTAGGCTACGGAGGACGTTACTTTTCAATCTACTGTTGACTGGCAACAGAGTTCTTCGGATGTCGTGTGTGTCTATTTGACCGCTTGCTCGCTACTAGTACTTCACCGCGAATTTGGACCTTGCGGTTAATTTATTTTACATTTATATCAATACCTCTTAAACTATTGGACCGATTTTGATGCCCAATGAACTTAAAAATTGTACTTATATTACCTAGATTCGAACATACATACATATATACATACGTACATACATATGTACATACATACTAACATACATACATAAATAAAATGTGTTTTTTCCCCCAACTGTAACTGTGAAATTTACTAAACAACCTTTCCCGTAGTTATCACGCAATGGACGGCGTAGAATATTCTGCATCGCGGCAAAGCACGGCTATATAGGATTAAAGTGCAGCGAAAATCGGATCCGGCGGGCGATGGGATTGCCGGCGTAATGCCACTCAATACGAACGATTAACTGCGGGGAGGCAAGGTTGGCTGCACTGGCGCTGTGGGCGCGCTCTGGCGCACTCGGCCGTGAGGCGCTGAAGTTATTGGATTCGTTGGACGGACGTGTTATGTTGGTAGACGAAAAAGCCTGCGTATCTGCATACATATATATGAAAACACACACACATATATATACGTGAGTGCGTGCGTGCGTGTGTGTGTTTGGTTGTGTCCCCTGATGGTTTCGATTCGCAACTGGACTGAATTGTTGGCAAAGTTCATGTATCACGACGTCTACCACTCCGCTAGTAAAGTATACATTTGTGGTGTAAGTGGCATACGAAAATCACTATAAAAACAACAAAAAAAAGACAAACGCTCTCTCGTATGATCTAAAGACAAAATAAGGTTACCAACATCAGTTATTTGTAAAGATTGCCGAAAAAGAATTGCTGATTGTAAAAATTAAATGTTAAAATGTTTTATATCAAATTATTGTGTTCGGTGTATTTGTGGCGCGTAATAAAGAATAGTAACTCATACATCAAATAGCCATATTGATCTATTTATTTATAACTGTATCTAACCGCTTCTTCGCTTCTAAAAAATGATTTTGTAGTGAATATTGTAGTATTAAAACTGATAGTGGGAGACAATAAAAAAATCTAAAATAACGACATCGGGGGATACAGTTTGTTGTCGAAGTTAGGTATCTATCATCGACATCCAAAATTTAATTACAACAATCGATTGCTGATCAATATCTCTCTATGTATTTAGAGAATTTTTTTTTTAATTCTAACCTCTATTTTATTTTTTATACCCCTGACCTGTACCAAAACTAGCTTTTTATGCGCCTAGTTCTTATCTTACCCGGCTTTAACAATGAAATGGGGGTATCCGGTCATTTGTCTGCCATTTCAGGGTTTGCACTCTGTGCCTGACAACCTGAATGCCTAATATTATGACGATCGAATACTTAAGATGCAAAAGCGTATAAACAAAAAGTAACAGCCTATTTTCAAATTGTTCCACTGCTGGGCAAAGGCCTCCTCTAGATTGAGGGTATAGGGCATAGT
>DWHK01000203.1:0-16230 GCA_018247855.1 Graphium androcles | reverse complement strand
ATGTAAACAAGCACAAACTGTTCCGTGATAACGGACGCGTTAGGGTTTAAGCAAATACGGTAAAAGATCTTAAATTTAATTGTGTTTTCTTTGGTTTATTTGTAAAGTTGTTGTTATTGATAATGATGACTATGGTGCAGTACGATTTTTGCACGTGCAACCATAAATTAGGCTTAAAGCTATTGTTGGAAATGGAGAGAAAAGCGATAATGCATTTGAATGCGCGAATTGCACAAAAGTTTCTTCTTTTAGCTTCGGTGTCAATGGAAGCATGTTCCGACTTGTTCGATTTCATTTTTGAACAGGTTGAAACTTGCTACACTGGGGTAGTTTGGTTTCGTACTTTTTTAATTAAAAGAATTGCCCGCGTGTTACACATTAACTTTTATAAATGCGTCCGTTATTTATCGGCGTTTAACTTTGAGTTGCAGAAATATATGATTTTGTGATAAGATCAATTTATTAAAGCTGGCATTTTAACGATACAATGAATAAAATTATTTGTGTACATATAAAATTATATGTTTTTTATTGAGTTGTTGTCAATCAAGAAATAAATTTTTGGTACAGTTTGTCAATGATTTTGGTCGAATAAATAACCGGTTTGATTGTCAATTTCTATTTAAATAATAATAATAATACTTTTCACATAAATAAGCTGTCACGCAGTCCAACTACGAATTCGCAGACTTTACTTATCTTAGAATTATTTTCGTAAAGATGTTTTTTACTATCTTACGATGTTTTCAGTCACCGCCGACATGTAGTTAATCAATATTTAAAATTGCAATTAACAAACTAACTTAAGTCTAATAAGCTCAAGTACATTGTATTTCTAGTGAGCGGTTGGTACTGAGCCATCACGTCTAAGTATGTATAAGAATTATATTCGGTGAAATTGCTTTTCTTTGAAGTAGTAATTAGTTTTTTGAGACTTGACTTTACAAATGATCTTAATAATCAAAATACGTAATTAAACAATTAAAATAGAACAAAATAGCTCCCGAATAACAAATAGTTTTCATTCGGTTTTTATGTTGTTAATATTAGACGGAGTAATAGTATTAAAATGATTAACTCACTTTTTGTCAAACGGCTAATTTAACACAAGCTGTGTTGTCCGCCATATCCGCATCGCATTAATAATTTATAAAACTTTCAAATTCAACGGCAAAGTTCACTACGAATCGAAAAATATCTCGTAAAATATTGGAAATACGTTCGGAAAGTATCTAAAGTTTAAAAAACGCTGACCCAATTGACTGGCAATAAACGCAACAATTACTTTCGTTATAGTGATATAATAGTGAAGTGAGCAAATTTCACATTTGATTACTCTTAAAAAATATATCTGAACACTTTTTAGAAATAAAATGTTTGACATAAACAGCTATCGCTTTCAGCGTGTACGTTTTTGATTTATTTTTACTTAATCGTATGATGTAAAGTGTCTAAAACTTTGTATTTATAATGAATCTGTAGTATATACGCAAATCGAGACCTTTAAAAGGTTGGTCACTAAACTTGTAGTATTATTTCTTTAGCATATCATTCATACAATATAACAGCTAATGTAAGCCTATAACAATCTGGCAAACTATATAGCAGACTTCAACTTTAAGAATT
The DNA here is from genome assembly GCA_018247855.1 of Graphium androcles. Taxonomy (NCBI): domain Eukaryota; kingdom Metazoa; phylum Arthropoda; class Insecta; order Lepidoptera; family Papilionidae; genus Graphium; species Graphium androcles. The sequence goes on along the minus strand of DWHK01000203.1, from coordinate 14,604 downwards.
GATCAATGCCTCTGAAGCGTTTAATTGTACTAAAAAAAAAACAGTGGATGAAATAGATACTTAAGACCTTACTTTATATACATGTTTTTCTTTCGAATTGTATATAAAATACAAAAGAATTAAGCTTCCAAATTCGAATGCTTTAATGGAGTTTATTGTTAATATTCAAATAAGTCGTAAGACGATAGAATTGATTGCGAATCACTGTATAGGGTTTCTATAAACGTTGAGAAAAGCTTTTAGGCTTTCAATAACTTTCTTCAAACTTTTCAGGGCTTCGGTTTATTATGACAAAGCTTTAAACAGTTCAATCTATACATATAAATACAATTGGAGTGTCTGTTTGGGTTAGTTAATCTCAAAAACGGCTGGATCAATTTTAACCAGTTCGAAACCTGTTGGGGGAACAGTGACTTTGTATTGTTGTTTCTTAGTTGAGTTGGAGCAATACGAGCCGATCACCTGATTGCCTAAAAATTAAAATGATCCACGCGTCGGATGGGCGTGTAAAAAGACGGTTCCGGTTGTTCCTCGACTAACCTTTGATACTTTTGATAATTGTTAAAGGACAGTGCCTTCAAATATCCTGACAACAAAGCCACCCTTCGGAAGCCAAGCTGGAAGAGTCAAATGTCAGGCGCTCTGTGTAAAAACTGATATTCAGGTATAATTTGGTGGGATAAGAAGCCGACCCCAAGAAATTTGGAAATTAGGCTAAGAGGAAGAAGATTGAATTGCAAGCATAGTTCGACGTTTTTAACAAGCTTTGAGCACTGAGTAGTCTTATACTCTTTACCTTTGTATGACCAACTTCAACAGTGATGGGCGGTAGAAGTCTCGAGTCAGTCGTACGATGAATGCGATATTCATCTCGACGGAACGAGAGTTCCCTTCGGCCCGATATCTTTGACGATGATATGAATCGAAAGAAGATCGGACCTCTTCCGCTCATTGTTCTCCCTGGTGGTTACGTCACGCCATTGTCTTTGGGCATTCCGAATTTTGAATGGTTCCGAATGGTGTGGTGTGGTGTGGTGTATGTTTTGACGGGTCAAATGGAATTATTGTTTGGATTAGAAACGTATAGAACCACAATCGCTGACTTTGCGATTAAGAAAGGAAAATTTTATAAGGATTGTGTTTTTGTTAATCATGCAAATTCTTAGAGTATACTTTGACATAGAGTACTGATATCGCTTGTAGTACGCTGTATCGAGCAAAAGCAGTGTGCAGTAGCCTTAGAGTAAACATTTGTAACCATATATTTATTATTTGTACTATCGCCCCTCCTGAAGTGTTAATTTATTTAATCATTGCCGTTACTTTTCTTATATTACTGTTGTGATCAAAACTATTTCGTACTAACTAAAAGCGATTTTGAACTACAGAACTGTTCATACCCGTGCTTACGGTTCATACTCGGTCACCCACGCTCTATAATTACTTGTGTATACTGTATAAGTGCTGATTATGCCAAATTTTGTGCAGGATTTTGTTTTTGAGAATCTATAATTACCCTAGTGGGAATTTGGAGATCAGTGTTGTGCGTTGTTTAGGTTACATAAAGTCGTTTCAAGGTTTGATTCTGTTTCATTATATTTGCCTCTAAGTTGACGTCAGCAATAGTAATGTTTTCTTTTCAGTTTTTTTACATAAACTATAATAGCATTGCGTCAATCGATCATGTTGAGCAATTGTTGTTATATGATACTCTGTTTTGTTGTAATATGATTGATTTCTATTTACTGAATCATCAGCGATCGTGTTTTGTATTAAACTCTATTTACTAGTTAAATTTCTATGTAGGATTATACATGTTGAAATAAAACGGCACCATGTGTGCAATCATTTAAATAATTTTAAAATTTATTTATGATATAATTATTAAATGATTTTCACAAAATGGAAATTAAAAGCTTGTGCTATTTAAACATAAATTTACACTATTACCTTTTTCACTTTTACCATGACATACATTATTTAATTCAACATAGCAACGAAAGAAATAAATGCTTTTACGTTAGAAATAAATGTGTAGAGCGCGAATATCAAAAGCTGATAATGAGTTAATGTGTTGCGACCTTTGTAGACAATTTCTAAACTTCCATCTTCAAATCAGCGGTGACCTCACAACTTCCGTGTTTAATACATTCGATACGATCTTCTTAATATTTTGACCAAATTTCTGTTTTCTTCTTTTTAAAAACGCTACCTCTACTGTAAGATTTATGGCTTGTCTCGCAAGGGTGTTTTATAAATATAAATTACACAAACACTCAGATCCGTAACAATTATCTTCAGGCCATACAAATAATTGTTCCAGGTGAGAATCGAACCCACGACCTGCGACGCCGAAGCCAACGGCTTAGCAACTGCGCCAAACGGTCAATTCTCTAGGCTTGATGCGTTTTGAAGTCTCTGTGGACATCATTTATTGTTAAAGATATGGATTGTTCTTATCGTTGTAAGCGAGTAGGAAATATTTACAAAAAATCTAGAAACAGCAGTCGTCTCGTTGAAGAAGAAATTAGGACAAAAGCGCACAAAAAAGTGTATTTATAAAGTTCTCTTTTGTTCATCTTTTTGTTATTTACAATATTTCCACAATTATTTCTTTTGAATCGTTGCACATGAGCACAATGGTCTTGATATTAATGCCGTTTTCCCACAAATACTTATTAACAATCCAAATTTTATACATATATGTGGTAAAAATTCCGAAAGAAAATGTAATATAAAAGAATTATTTAAACTAATCAAATTCGACGAAGTATCATACGCGATCCACATAAAAATGATAGTCTATTATAATAATAATTTTTTCCCTGGCATCTAATTTAAATTATATTCTACTATTATTTCGCTCCATGACACCACCTATAATACCACCATAAAACCACATTTAATCCCCACCAATAAAAATTAAAAATAGGTTTTACTTATTATTATTCTCCACTCTCCAATTTTGACACGTGCAATATACCTTCAATATGCAGACATACCAGGTTCTACGGTTATATTACATGTAAAAATACAGCATCCCCATTTTAATTGTTTTTATTTTTGTTTTTTGTTGCTTTTATCTAAAGAGGAAAAGGCCATTATGTAATAATTTCTTTTTTATTTTCGTAATAATAAATTGTGTCAGTAGTGCTTTCAATGTTCATATATTTGGGAGTCGAACTTGCTATCACAATCTCGAAATCTACAATCCGACCAAAAGGTCCATATCTAACTAGTTGTAAAACATGATGAGCACGTCTTAGTGAGACGATTTAGGCGAGGCGAAAATTTCTAACGAATGTTTTCAAATTCTTCACTAAACGAAAGACGCATAGCCGAATGAGGTAAAGGTTGGAGACCTTTTACCCTTTTTATGTTTTCAATTTATAATGAATTCCGTTCCAACTTTTTGAGAGCTTTCCAAGTAAATGTGGTTTTCTCTTTGCAGGTAAGTTTTGAATAAGAAACCTACAAAGTGGATTTGTGAATGGTGAAATGCGAGGAAAAAGCGTGGTTCCGTCTAACAGTAAGTACTGTATTAAGTTATGTATAATGATTTATTTCGCAAAAGGGTTAAATGTGTTTAGAGATAATAATAGTTGAAACTAATAATTTTTCATGCTCTAAACTTAATAAAGAAAAACATCAGTATTTAATAGAGAATGTAGCTATCATTTATGTTTTATATTTTCATAACGTTTACATTAAATGTACATGCATACTTCAAAGATAGTCCGTTCTTATATTTGCTATGTCTTCGCAAAATAAAACTTCAGATTTAACCGTTGTATCAAATTTTGAGAGATACATTTAAAATGATTTTATATCCCTTGGAATATTTAAAACAATTTTGAGGGCTATTAACGGACTGCTAAGAAATAAAACTTTAAACCACCATGAGTGGAAAACAGAATATTTTTTATACTATATAGGCAGAAGGTTCTTACTCGTTAGAACCTTCTGCCTATATGAGCATACATCCATCATCTTTATAGCCTCACAAACTTTCGCATATTTGAAATAGCACAATGCTTCCGATGTAATTGATATTCCACGGTATGCACTGATCGTGTTTTCCCCATCATCATATTTGTTCGTAACAAACACACCGTGACTAAGCGACATCGATATTGACCCGAGTGGAATGGTGTGCCGTGATATGCATGATACAATATTTGTCGTGAAGACATCGCGTCTGATCGATGGGTAATGCGATACCGTGTATTATGAATCGGACACGGATCGCCGATTCGATTCTCACATTTGGAGCTACTCGATGAGATGAATAGCCGTGAGATTTTTGGAAGAGTGTCTTAAAAGAGGAAAGTTGCCAAGATGCTAAACGAACTGTTCACAGACTGGTCACAGATTGAGTGATGTCTTCTCCCATTGAAACACACAACATTCGAAAAGTTGCTAGTATTGTCAACATTGGAGAGATTAGATTTGACGGGAGGGGAGGGGAAAAGTACATAAAACCACCTCCCTATTGAAGATGGTTAAGAGTGTTACATGTAATCAAATAATTGTATCGTGTGGAATAATACCACCCAAGCTAAATATCGTTCACAGCATCCATAAGAGCTTGCGTAGACTAAGGTGAGCTGTCTTTTCCCTTACAAGCTCGATGAGACGGATATCCGCCAAGATTGGAGAGAGACAAGACAGAGGACCGACTTTATATTTGCCTGTCCGACTTAATTTTCAAGCAATCAACCTCTATTGACCTCACTCAGCTAGGAAATTACAACAACAGAAATGTATTGATCCTCACGGGATTCGAACCCTAGACTTGCGGCTTGTCGGACGTCTATATGACAAGGTCTTCTTTGTACATATATCATTGCTTAACAAACGCACTTCTAAAGCGATTTATGGCCGTTTCAAATCTTCTCCATTTTATTATTTTAAAGTTAAGTAATAAAAATACGGTTCCACCAGAGATAAGAAACAAAGGTGCATTGTTAACTGATCTGATTCCGGGTCAGTAACATCTTGCAGCACAAAGAGCCAAGTCGTAGCAATAAATCTTATACAACAATATTAACTACCTTTTAATGTTTACGTTCAACTTTATATTTTTTTATATATGTCCCTTCGTGTCTAATAGTTTGGTAATTTCATAGTTTGTGATGCCTACTTTCTTTAACTGCACTTTTACTTGTAACTTTGAAAGTATATTGGACATCTTCTGTATGACATATTTTCGATGTGAGGATCGGAGTTCAATAATCTTCATTCCATTAGTGCCTTATTCCCCATTATATTTAATGCTTACATATAATATACATTCGCTGACCTGGAAGATGTTGTCCTGCCCGAACTTTTTCAACCGATGACAGCGCCATCTATCGCATCCAATTGTAAATCTAAACCATCCGGGACGCTACCCGAACGCACTCAATAAATTTCATCAAAATTGGTCCAGCCGTTTAGGAGGAGTTTAATTACAAACACACCCACATAAGATTTATATATTTACATATATAAAGAGATATTATAATACTAACTACACCCAGCGGTTTCACCCCCATTTGTGTTTGAATTTGTTCAAAATCCGTTATATATATTAATGCAGTTAATAAACTATCTGTATGTCAAATTTAATTGAAATCCATGATGGATGGATGAATGGATGAAACAAACTCCCTTTTGCATTTATAATATTAGTTTGAATATAAATTTACTTTTACTACTTAATCTCCTAATTTAGCAAAATGTTCGTAGTAAAAACTTCGTAGCATTATATGTTCAGACTCATCTTTCATTTATTAGTGAAAACCTTATAATATTTGTAGGGTAGTATTTTAGATAGAAAGAAAGGATACCTAATACAGCGAACTAAATAAACATATTTAACAGATGAGTTTGTTAGTGACAGCTATTGATTTTCCTTTATAATTAACAATACAAAAATAAACAAATTTAGATACAGTTATATTATGGCTACTATCATTTCTCTTTTCCTTTCTTGTCGTGTCGGCTCATATTAACGATCCCGTTGTGTTCTTTCACCGCAATCACTATTAAAAAGGAGAAAATGTTTTTAGAATCGTTCTTAACCGTTTCCGTTTATAGACATACAATTACTGGATCACCCAGATAAGCAGTTGGGAAACAAATAAGCCAATACGTTGAATGCATACGTGCATATTACGGATCGTCGCGTGGTCCAATGTGAAAGCGAATAATTGTAGTTCAGTATAAGTTTAATGATCTATCGTGTTTAGTAACTACTTGCTACTGCTTGCTTTACGTAGAGTCTTGACGAGCTAGTACTAGCTCTAGCAGTTTATGGCTTGAAGAACAGAAAGATTAGTTTTAGATAGTTTAGATGATCGTCTCTATGTTTTCCCTTGTTAGTCTGTCAGAAACTCAAGATTCAATTATTTTTATGTGGTAGAGTATAACATCCTTCATACAGCTTAGCTACTAGCTACTTAACTCTAGCTACTTTTATAAGACCGTTGGCCTGGGGTAGTACCACCGGCCTTCACAAAAACCCACTTTTGGGGTTGTTGGATGGACATTTTTTCATGGACATATCCCACCCTTTTTTCTCGTTCCTTAATATTTCCTCACCCATCTAACCCCATAACCCATTCAATCCAATTTCATAGGCTGGCAAGACACACACAACTCTTCGGATGTTGTGTGTGTCCATTGAGAATCCCGCTTAACATTAGGTGAGCTGTGTGCTCTTTTGTCATCCTTTCCCTATAAAAAAGTTTCAAACAAGCCTTGCTGTATTTATCAGCCCTCTTGGCAGGAAGGTCCACTGCCTGTGTTGCCACAGTCGGATTTGTAAGCTTGCCGATTATCCATTACTACTCTTTTATTTTCTTCCTTTCCCTTCGCAATTCTATATATGGTCCTAATCTCTCCTACATAATTATTATGCCAAAGGATGGATGCCCAGATCCATGGACAACGGTTACGTCATTAGGTAAACAGTTTGCTTGTTTGGCAACCTTTTTGATATAAAACAACTATTTTATTTTTGATATAAATACTGAAAAGTCACGTTTAACAATTATAACATAAAAATACATGAAAACTTAACGCAATATGACACTGAATCGAATAAACAGGTCGCTCGAACGTCATGCATCGTTGAAATTGACCCTAATCACTCCAAAACTGTAATTTCCGCAAGAATACAGACCGCGTTATTTGACACATTTGACACGTTAGCCGAAAGGTATTTCCATTTACATGCACAAGGAGTGTAATAAATTATAATAGTTTTTGGGCTAAAGTGAATGAAAGTCACTCGCAATAAAGTAATAAAAAAGTGAGTTTAGCATTTTCTAGAGAATGGATGGTAAAAACTAAGACTTAATCACTAAGACATACAATGCAAATAGGCTAATTCTAAATCTTATACCAGTTTATTCTTTTGTTTCATTTGTATTCCAATGTTCCCCATTTTATTTTGTACCACAAACAAGTTTCAATGTTGTAAAACAACAAAAAAAAACTCTTTATTTCTGTTGTCTCCGTATATTTATTTGTTTTAAATCATACATTATAACTATTGCATGTCAGCGAATTATTATATTAACTGAGACAATAATGAGCATGAACAGATTTTACTATAGACAAATCAATCATTCGATATTTGCCATTTTCGGAATGTCAGTTTTTTTTATTTCTTTACGTACTCTTTAAAATCACTTAAAAACTTAACTGAATGTAAATACACAAGGTTTTATCTCTCGTTGTCATTTCTATGCTGATATAATAGTAATACACGAATAAAATATCTGACTGTCTGTCTGTCTGACTGTATCTTATTAGCTCGTGCCTTAAAATTTCATAAGCGTTCGTACTACGAATTTGCTACGAGCGAGCGCTCTCAAAATTCACGTCGCGTACATTTCGTATTATTTGCATCGTTCTAAATCGCTGCACTTTCGAATCGTCAAATGAGTTGGACCTTTAGGGAGTAACAACTCGTCGCGCGACAATAGCGCTCCGTATCTAATATTAAATGCCGGTTATGCTGTCTATTCGTATCACGTATTAAATGCATCCTTTACACGAAGTAACGGGATGTTTTATGGGTCATTATTGGGTTCAGTGGGCGTAGTATTGGGGTCGGTGTTTATTGAATGTTTAGAATAGAAACGCGGCGGTTATTGTTTGATGGTTCATGATTATTTTGATTATCGATAATTTATATTCGATACGTAGAACATTTGAGAATGAATTCGAACCTCGCGTGAATCCACTTGGAAAATAATAAGCACGTGTCTCTAGCGAATTCTGATTCAGTTTCTGACGTTATACATTTTTTTAACTTTCAAACTGATAGTATATTTCCAAAGTTATGGAATTTACATGAATGAGAAAGTTTACTGAAAGGAATTAAATTTCTGTTTTAATCCGAATATTTATATCTATATGGATTTAAATAAATTTAATTTTTTTACATGCCCTAAAATTAACATATCCGATTAATCCGGTGGCGTGATGTTGCCAAATTAACTAAAAATTAATAAGATTATTCTCATGCAACGTTTTAAATCTCACTACTATGTACCTATTGGTATGTGTATAAGGAAATAATTATGCAACAATCAAGACGCAAACTTTGTGTGTAACAATGTCAATGACCCCGCTCAATTTCAGGTAAATGCATCCACCGGCTGCTACTTGACTCTCCGATACAATTTTAGACCGCTCTCGTTTGCTTCTCTAGATCCGAAATGGAACCTGTCATCGCACACCTTTATACAACGTCAGTCCAATTTAATTTCCTCCACGTGGACCCGTTCCAATTGGACGTATGAAAACAATTGACCTATAATCATTGCTTGTTATTAATTGTTATTAATACATACTCCCTATTATTAGCATATGGAGATGATTTTGGTGTAAATTTTTTTGGAAAGGATGACAAATGAGCAAACGGTCATCTGATGTTAATCCGAAGTGTCGCGTGTGCGTTGTCAGCCTGGGAAATTTGGTGGAACGGGTTTACTGAGTGGGGGGAGGGGTATATAGGATGGGTCGGGAACATATTAAGACTTGGAGGGGAAAGGAGTGGGAAGAAGGTAGCAATGGTCATCAGGCCACACAAAAAGTTATGCATGCTTTATTTTATGCCGACTTTGTGTAGAGCGGTGGTACTTCCCTGGAAGAGCGCGGCCTTAGAAGTTCAGCATTTATAAACTTTGTCATAAATTGTGAAAGATTAAAAGCAATCTTCAGCCAGTGTCGTTGCTCATGTTTAATTCCGACGCCAACGACACTTCAAGCCTTGTGGTTCGACGTTAAATTGACCGCGTAGCTGTAATTAGCTTAGTTCCTCATCCATATTCCGTGCACGATGCGACACCCGCGCCTTGTATCACGCGCCGTTCTAATCTCTTGATAGTCATTGATAGTGGTGATTATCGTGATCGTGCACTGACTTCCTGTGATCGCTCCTGGGCGGAGGCACGTCATATGATTGCATGCTTATGATGAATGATATTTATGGTGTATTAGAAAAATTATGGAGGTACTAATGCATTGGCCCGGATTCACATAGATTTCACCGTATTGGCTAGATTGGCGCGTTTACAATTTGTGTAAAATATATAAAAATCAGTACACAATTTTTGACAATATTCTAAACAAGCATAAATACTACGTTATTGCTAACTTAATATGCAATATTGGAGCAAAGTACAGTTCTATGAGAGGTCTGCTGAGGGAGTAAGAATGGGAATCCCGGAGCCTTGTAGCCTGTAGCTCCGTGGCGCATTTATTGATAACACTCATTTCTAGTCTTTGTAATGTGAGGTCATTGCCGAAACAAGGTGGTAGAGGTTTTCGAGTTGCTACACTTCTACGGCCGTGCTTGCTCGGGGAGGTACCACCACCCTTCACTGAGCCAGCATAAAATAAAGTATGCATGGCTCTTAGGGTTGACGGATGGCCATTCGTACCTTCTGCTTATCCTACTCCTTTCCTCATCAAATCCTTAATAGACTCCTACCCCATTCTACCCTTTTACCTGTTTTATCCAATTTCCAAGACTGGCAAAGCACACGTAACTCTTCAAATGTTGTGTGTATCCATGAGCGACGGGATCACTTAACATCAGGTGAACCGTGTGCTCGCTTGCCAAACTTTCCTTAAAAAAAAAACATCGGATTTTGCCATATTTCTATCAACACTAAGTTATAAATTTCCATCAACAAGCAGTACATTGTAGTGCGTATTAAAAGCTAAACGAACTTTGATTAAGTATTTTAATCAAAATTAGTTTATAAGATACTAACACCCAAATTGAACTTTAAATGATGTTTTAGAATGGACACGACTAAAAGTTGTGTATCATTTGATAATGTCTTTATCAAATCTCTTTGTCTAAGAGAAAAGATTGGCTTGTTTCTCGAGATCTGCCGTGATCGGTCGCACCTCAATTCCCTTGGCAATCACGCTCCACGGACTAACGGCAGAAGTTAATAAAGATATAAATTACTAAAAGTTAATTAAAATCGCGCTTATCCGAGAACGGCGTAACTGGATGTACGCCACGACGGTTGGTAAAGGTATGAGAGATTTATGTTCTGAAGACTGGGAAAGTTCACTGTGGAATGGAATCGTGGACAAACGAAGGTTTAAATAGGAGCCTGTTGAAGCCGCAGTTAGTAAGCACTTGAAGCCCCGTTGGAAAGCTGGAGATAATTTAGGTTGTTGAGTAGGTGAGCATGTATTTAAAGAAAGTAAATAGAAGAGCCAACGCAACTCAATAGAAATCAAGTTTGTCATAAGACAAGATTGTCACTTCCTAATCCAATAAATAAAACAGTGAATAGAGTGTTAGACTTCTTCCTCTTCTATTCCAATTTTTACTTACAACCATAGTGTATTCGAGAGGACCAAATATTACACCAATATTAAACAGAGTTAAATGTTTCAACTAGTAAAGTAAAATACTAATAAAACTTGCTTATAATAACTCCGTCAAAGCGACAGTAAAGTCCCTCGACGGATTCCCATGGGATAATCTGCACTCGGTGAACGTCGAGTCGGGCGTGATGAATAAATAACTGTCCGCTTGTCCCGTTAACCGTTGCAATGAATTGCCAGATTGCCAGGCAGCCGCTTATTCTTTATATATAACGATGTTTTAATGTACTATGTGAAGCTACATCATAAGAAAATTCTGTTTCCAAGGGCTTAAAAGTGTGTTTTAGAGTCTCGCATGTGGACATGCGGGTGTAAGCAGAAGTAATTGGTAAAAATCATGTGCTGATTATTTTAATCATTTGAGTTGGGGCGATGAGAGATGGAACGCGAGTGTATCTAGTGTACGCGGTATAATTACACCGTGCTCTGAAGCAAGGACGATCTGCGGTGTATCGAATGTTACCCAATGTGGACCCCTGTAGACCCTTACTCGCGATATGAGCAATTTCTAGATATGTATATTTTATATCAATGTATAGCTAAGAGTATTTTAGTTACAGCTGCTTTTTTTAAACCGATTTGAGAAAAACGCTACCCTAACTATGAGCTATACGGCTTGTGTTGCGAGGGCGTTTTACAAGCTGCTTCTAGAGCCAAATTTTTTGGTACTCATTTTTTTTTCTATTTCATATGACAGGTGGTATTGCGATGATAAAAAATAAAAGCTGTGCAATAGCTTAAAAATATTTCCAAATCTCTCACTAGTGTGATAGAAGTCTACAAAAGCTAACCTGTTAAAGCTTTTTCGCTTATAAGCCGTGCCGTTATTATACCATGTGTTTGTGTTGAATTTAGCTTTTAAGTATTTCAACTGAAGTTCTTTTCGTCAGTATAGAGGTACGAACTGCAATGCACGATGCAGTAATTTTATTAAACTCACTGCTAACTCATCTTGTACGGGAGTGCAAACGGTGTTGGAAAAAGTTCCGTCGTATCATCGCACATCAGCTTCTAACGACTGCATCTTTTCATCTCTGAGTGTAACGACTTTGACTTAATTCCATCACCGTGGTAATTTACAGCAAACTTTACTGCATTTTATTGTAACGGCTCTCGTTTGTCAAATGTTCACTGGTGTTCTTGTTCTTAATCATAAACGCCTAAAGTAATGCCTGAGCCCATTTGAATTTACAATAAAACTATATATATATATACATGAAATACAAAAAATGTCTGTAACTGAAGGACAATAATGGGAAGATGGTTTTTAACAAAAAAAAAACTTCGGAGTAGTAGCATACGTCGGGTATCCGCTAGTGAGTTATACAAATGTGTATAGCATTGGTATAAACTTGCATTAGAAAATTTAACCAATTCGTGTACTACCAACCCTACTGGTATCCAAGTACGTAGTGTTAATCATGTCATAGTCAATAATAATCGCCTCCCATGGGAATGTAGCTCTTGCGATTCAGAAAAGTTATAAAAGTTTCATCACTCACCTCAGGATAGGAGAGGGTTTTCCCTTATCACCCTCTCCATTTTTGATACAAATCTTTCATATTCATATGCACTGAATTCTACTGTGTTGTAATATACTCACATTTATACAATATACTATGAATAATAGTTAAAAAAGTTGATAGTTTGTCATCGATCACTCCTCGAGTTGTTTTTTTTGCAATGCCGTATCCAATCGAGTCGTTCCGCCTTGCTTCCATATTTTATTTAGTTTTGTTGGAAACTGGCAACTCGTGTCTAGAACTGTCGCAACACTGTTGCCTATTACCTCACTTTAGACTTCCTTGGCCATTTGAATGTCTCTCTATCTTCGCCAATAATAACGGAGAATGGCACATAAATAACGCGATAAAGGGAATAGCAAAGATGACAGGATTGTCACTTAGTGTATTTTCATGGACGTTAACGGTAGTGCAAATAGCTCGAGATTAACTGCTTCGTTTATATAAATAACGGTAATATGAGTGCGTCATTTAGAAATTGTGGTTTTAAAATAGCTTGTGGTTGAATTAAGTATTGTTATTCATATTAGTGTTCCCGTGAGAAGTAGTAGCTCAGTGTGTGGGTGCTCCCTTTAAATTTGTATAATAGAGGCCAACCTGAATTCAAACTCCGGCGCTGCCACCACTGAAATTGTTAATGTCTTAAAAGCAATTTTAAGTGCTGATTTACCACGTGCTCGGCGGTGAAGGAAAACATCGTAAGGAAACCTACATGTATAATACGTGAAATTCGCTGATCCGCATTGGGGCCACGTGGTAGCTATCGCCTATACCCTATGTCAAGAGGAAGCTTTTGCCCACCAGTGGGACAATTTGAAATTATTCTGTTACTTTACTATTAGTGTTCTCATAGTATTCCTTGATACTTGAAATTGGGCTCTTTTTGGTAAAAAAGATTTATTTTATGTAATACACAGAAATATAATCTAAACACACCTGCAGAACTCACAAATCGAAAATTTTGCGTTAAAATAATAATTTATTACCTTATTATACTACCAATACTTTCTAGAATGTGCTTTATATTCTCGTAAGCTAACAAATTCATATGCCATGTAAAGGAACCATAGTAACAGTCAAATGCCGTTGATTAAGAGCTCTGGTGAAAGAATTATGACGTTGCCTGTCTATGAGCATTGTAACTACCCAGTCAGTTATGACTGACAGTCAGGCTTGGCGGATGATTTGCAAAAATTCCAATAGAACGCAAATGAAATGGCCGAGGGAAGCACAAAGTGCTTATTGAAAGCGCTTTGTGCTTTTTGTGCATGTTTTTAACGGCCATTTACAATGGCGATGTATTTTTTTATGTTAACATGTAAAGTGTCCTGTTGTAGTTTAAATTAAGCATCGTAACGATGGCTAGTTTGAATTTGTTAACGTTATGTGAGTTTGCGAAATAGTTTAAATGTATTGTTTTTAATGGAAAGGTTCTAAAAGTTATACGATTAATAATTAAGTTAAATGTTCTAATCTATACATTACCGTTGACTCATTAAATACGGTATTTTACTATTTTTTTAAAATTCTAGGCTAAGTTTTTGACAATGAAAGATTTATTATAATTACTGTACACTTTAACAAGAGTAATATTGCAGATCACAGCTAAGTTAATTTATTATATAAATACAAGTTAGAAATGTTTTACATAAATTAAACGCTACAAATAAAAATACACCATATGATGATCTAAAAGACTTTTTTTTTTAAATATTTGATACATTAGCATATTTAATAAAATATGTTGATTTGACAGATTATTTAACCTCAATTTCAATTATTCGATTAATCGAATAAATTAAATCGCTTATCCGATCAATACGTTCCATGGCGTTGTTCGCGCATTCTTTTCGCCTCAACACGAATTGAATTAACATTTTCAACATGAACGCAACTAGCACTGACGGACGGACAAGTAATCGAAAACCGCGTGGCGCCATTTTCACACGGGCAGAGTGAAAGTGCTTTAGGGGTCGCATCATAACGGATTTGCCAGACAGCTCTTTAGAATCTTGAGATTCTCTTTGGACTATCGTAATTAATGTTCGAAATATACAAGTGCCCTCCTGAACATTAAAACATTGTTAAAGCATCCGAAGAAAGAATCAGAGGTGCCAAATTTGAAATATCTTTTTATTATTCTCTAATAATTACACACACACACACATAT